>JBCEWB010567172.1:0-18432 GCA_039654565.1 Peronia peronii | reverse complement strand
AAAATGGGGACAGGGGTGGAGAGAACAGGTAGACAAAGGAATGGAAGTGATGGTTGATGTATGACTGCATAATCAGATCACGTTGTTGACTTATACGTAACCATCTCTTTGTCTGACAACACGTGGGATAGCATCTGTGATTGGCTGCATGGATAAGGAGGAGTAAGTTTAACCTCCTGGCTGGTCAGCTGTTCTGCTACTTCAGTCGGTCTGTAAACACTTGGTCACTCATGCTTTTATCCGCAGGATAGCATAGCAATATCATGTTTTCAACAATGATACCGTTATGTGAAAACTCATACTGTGTTTAAACGCTCGGCAACACTGGTGTAATTATATGCTAAAAAAGATCAGGAACTGCTATATCTAATTATAACATACACACAGGGAAGAAGGCTGTACTTATTCGCATAGATAAATCTTTAACTAACGGTAGCGATCAACTAATCATAGTAGTGAAGACAATCTATGGTCAGACAGGTTGCGTAACTTTTCAATCTGCACTAAGAACCCGTCCGCCTAAGAGCCCGCTTCTTTTGTGTCTCCCGACGACCGGGTTCTTAGGCGGAGACCACTGTGTCAGATATACCAACATGAATAACAAACAAAATCATATTCAAGGAGCTTGAATTTAGCATATCAGAACTGTCAAAGATGGTGGTGAAAACGAAACAATTGTCCATATCAGATTTTGAAATGATGAGCTTACCCAGCAAATGCACCAAATTAAGCTCTCTTAGCCTTCAAAGATTATAAAATGCACCTCAACTTATGGATATAATATGTGACGGCTAATAATAAAAAGTACTGACTTTACCTGTGAAGTGCTGACTGAAATTCTCCTTTGCGATCTGACACTGGGAATCTTTCTATAGTCAGTTTGGTTTTAAGTCTCCATTCCTTTAGAAAAAAAAGAAAAGTTAAATTATGAAAATTTCTTTCGTATATTTCCCTCTCAATCTTCTGTACATTATTGGTTGGTTCTACAATTTATGTAATGAAGAAATCAGTAGAATCCCCCCCAAAAAACTGATACAATCGACTAGTAATCTCCTAAGATTTTTGAAAGTTGGTTTATTATTTTACACATTCTACTACAGCCTCTATTATAGTAATTAACAAAGATATCTACACTTGCCGGATAGCTTATTCTTCACTACGACTACATTTGTAACTTAAATAGAAAGCGACTACGCTTGTGCGAATTGATTTTTTATACCCACATTCTACAGCAAATTTACTTCAACACTGCAACAACTGGGGCACTTAACTATCTGAAATATTAATTACTGAACAAATTTATTCCAGAATGATCATGCAGCTTGATTTGACTATACCTTCATATAGTCTTCAATGTCAAAAACAAAAGGTGACTGGCCGAAATTGGCCTCAACCACCTCCCCTGGTGTTTGGAGGCCCACTGTGGGATATAAATTGGGCTGAAAGAAAAAAAAAAAATTATGCACACAAGAATCATTCCATCTGTCAATTTTATATGACATGTATTCATGTAATCCATGATGCCAAAATGAACCACTATATGACACGTCCAGTTTGCACAAACACTATCAACTGCTGCATCCCACTATGCCCCATCAACATACAAAAATGTTATAGTTTATTTTAGTATTCCTTTCTAGGTATCAAAGAAGTGGAGATGCAATAACAGATACTAGAGGTCAGACATGATGACAGACTAGACTTCAAGATAGACTAAGTCATTCTGAAGAACCAAAAATAAAGGTTGAGAAACTCTTTTCTGGCTCCAGAGAACTAATTAAGAAACATCCATAAAGATAACTTTGCCAATACTGTAAAAATTAACAAAATGCTGAATATGACTCTTGGGAAAAATGAAAAAAAGGGAAAGATAATCAATCTTAGGACAAGAGAGAGAAGGAGGAATGGGGGAAAAAAAATGGAGTAATCAGAGCAGAATCTATCAGCTCAGATAAAGTATAATTTATTATCAACAATTATTCCCTAAAGTTAGAAATCACACACTGATGATCTAGAGACTCCAGGAATAGCTGGATCAATTTGTAAATGGCACCTATTTACTCACGTATTTAACAATCTTTGAATTTTATCAGATGTATTCTCAAAACCTAAGTTCAGGCATATCAAAAGAATTTTGCTGCTAACCAACTTACCGGAAGATCTGTGAAGGCAATACCTGTTGAAAATACAAGAACAGCAAATTCAGTTTTATCCTTTCATTAAAGAAAATCATGAAAGAAAAATCACTCTGCTATTTTTTCTGATGGCAGATATTGACTAACATTGATCATATGGAAAGAATGATAATAAAATAATAATAATAATAATTCAAAAGGACTCGAAAGAGGTCCAATTACAGTTATTTTACCGAGTGTATGACTTGCTGTAATAAACTCAGATAGAACCAGAACCTTTTATTTTTAGGTAATACATAAGCATTCTATTTAATATAAACTATTTAAAATGAATTTTCTTTTAAACCAATCTTTCTACGCAGATCTATAAACGCATTTTGGTTGCAGTGCTAACATAGAGACAAAATGTAGCGAGCGTAGTTTCTAATTGGCAGCTTTCTGAAGGTAAAAAAACAAAGGAGAGACAACAGGGAGGGAAGGAGGCAGACAGAATTCTAAAGTGCGACTTCTAAGTTCATAGGAAATCCGTCCCGCACAATACATCGCATATTCTAGACTGCCACTTCTGTAATAAACATACATTAGTTCATCTTGTCAATAAATAAATGGTTAATGTGATTCTATATCTTTACTTTACCTCTAGATCCACACCTAACCATTTCTTTTAATCATTAATATTTCTTTCATTTGTCTATTTTGATTTGGTATTGAACATTTTCACCTTGAACCCTTTTAACAATCAGATTAATTATTAACTATTCAATTTGAAAACAAGAACAAGAAAAACAAACAAACAGCCACACAATGACCGAGCTATCTTACCAAAACGAATTCCACTTATCTTACCAAGACTAACTCCATTCTTGGTGTAGAAGCAAGTGTTGTCAATGAGGTTGACACAACATCCGACAGTGTCACCTGTAGTGAAGGTTGGCCCATAGGTTTGCCCGGCACCAGAGGAGCAGAAAGAGTTGCCATCATCTCCGTGATAGCCATATGAATGTTTGTCCCAGCCTATAAGAAAAAAGGCAGTTGTCAACTTCATGACATTATCTTATTCGAGTTCCTCTTAAAAAAACAACAAAAAGCAATAAATAAATCATAATGATAATAACATGTTTAACGACATATGTTAAAGAAATTCGATTCAATTTCTGTATAAAACCATAACGTACCTGCTTCCTGGTTTAGATATGTTGTAGAAAGGTTGATTACAGTGGAATACAATGTCCAAAGAATGCCTTGAGATCTTCCCTTTAAAGACTGGAGTCAGTGGAATTAGTTCTAAGGTGACAGAAATTCATCACTGTTGCTTTAGCCTTGACTCTTTACTTCTTGCTTCTGGAGACTTCCATGTAAACTCTATGTATACAATATCCCTCAGATCGCTTAACCATATGTGATGCCAATTCTGGTGTGAAATTTGGTGACATTGTGCCTGAATGAGTTTGCTCATTAACTGTCCTAGAGTTTTGCTCCATATTGTCTGATGTCCATGGAAATAGGTCATAAATACTAGTTTGAACTCTTTTCCTCTGAAAATATCTATATGGGTGGGTACTGAGAATACTGATATCATTCAAATTTCTATACTGGGAAGCATTATGTGAACATAATAAGATTGAACATAAAATGGTGCTCTACTAAGCATAAGAATCAACAAGACAGACGAATGCTGAAATTAGACAAAATAGACTGGATTTATACATTCCATTTCATTACTTAAATTTCATGAGAGTCATCATTTTCTAACCCACGAAGACAACAAGGAGAAAAGGTCCAATGCCATGGGCTTTTTCTGCTTAGCCATTCGGTGAATTATAAAACCAACTTACCTCCTGGACTATAGATAGTTTCATTACCATCTCGTTTAACTTCTTTAGCCACCCTTCAATCAAATAAACCAAATATAGTATAAGGTTTGCAAACTCTTACCTGGAAGCCTATTCATGTTGACACCCTGAGCTGACAATCCTATACCCATGTACCTGGGGATAGAAAAACAAACGTGCGTTGAGAACACCACAACGACCATGCGCGAACACCAAGCACTTCGCATTTCCACATCATATCTGACAGATCCTGACAATTCTGTTTTCTGCATAAGATACTGCTTTCCTTGGCCTTGCACATGACATAGTAAATTTATGTGCGGAAACAACAAACAGAAGGTATAAAATCTGGAAACAACTGAATTTTGTGAACCTGCCTGCTCTTCATCAAATGGATGCCATGTATATTCACTTTCTTCATTTTAGCTCAATGAGAGAAGTAAATGACAATAACACACTTGTTTTCACCAAGAGACCAAATTATTTTGAATGAACGTTGAAAAAACCCTACACAAATCAGCCTTTGCTGAACCTTTGGGCCAGGAAGTGTGAAAAAAAAAAAAATAAACCAAGACAAGAAACTAAAAAATCCATTCAAAGATAACAACTCCAAATATTGAGACATAACTAAATTCAAAGGTATATTTTTTTGTTTTGTTTTGCATTAAACTCTGAAAAGCAAGATTCACCTTCATGAACAAGCAAACAAATAATAACAACCAACAAGTTACTATGTAAAAGAGACATAAATGAGAGAATCACACAACATCTTCAGCATATTGTATTGATGATATGTCTGCCATTCAGCAGTGCAAAACTTGATACTAATTTAACATGACTATTGATTTCATAAATGAATCATTCAACTGGTTCAATTATTTCACATTCGAAAATGTGTTTCAACATTAATTGAATGTACATGCATGACTGCCACATAAACCATATACTATGTGTTGATGGGGTGGAGGTGTGGTTACAAAAAGGTATCAGATTTCTGCTTTGTTCTCCTCTCACTCTGTGCTGGATATAAAAAAAAAGGTGCTTTTGTGCCCTGTGGAAATTAAGCTGCGGCCAAACAAATCCAATGAATTCAATTCTTGAAAGTAAGCACTGTTATATTTTTTTAAAAATCAATATAGAGACTAACCTTTTCCTTTGAATTCATCATGTTCAAATTAGAGGAAAAGTGGGGGGAAATGATTTTCTCGAATGGTTACATTGCAATGCCCCTATCTTGGATTTTAGCTTCTCTGAAATGTCTGTGAAATCAATCTCCTGTGCCAAATATCAATGAAACTTTAATAAAATTTCATCAGCATGTTGTTTAGCATATCATCTAGAAAGTTATGTGGTCACCCAATGTCTATCTCCCGCTTCGAGCCTAAGATATTGCTAGTAGAGGCCATAATCAAGTGTCTTATGCATCCTCTGCCTGTATTGTATCTGGTCAAAAAGTAATGATCTACCACTGCATATAGCAACCAGAGGGAGCCTAATCCCAGTTGAGCGTACGCAGGGCCATCCACTGAATCACCATGAATCAAACATGATAGAATGGACATCCACTTTTCAACACTATTTTTAAATTCAGAAAAGATAGGACTTATTAAGAGAAAACAAAAACCCCAAATCAATTTTTTTTAAAAAGCAAAAACCATATTTCAAATACCCCCCCCCCCCCCCCCTCCAAGAAAAATAAACTTAATAAAAGTTTCAAAAGAAAATACAATTTTGGGGTTGAGAGAGAATGAACAAAGAAAAGACAAATGATTCAGAAGATCTCCTCATTGAGGATTATGGCAACTGATAATAATCACATGAAATCATTCTTCGCCCACAATGTACTCAAATGCTATTTTAATGTTATAACCCTTCTATAAGTGCTATTAAAACAAAGTCTGAATAAGATAAAGGTACTTTTCTCCCTTTCCCTTGCTCAATATAATACAGCAGGCAGCCTGGCCATATTGTAAAAGCCAACTAAGTATAAAAACACCTGACTTGCCAAAGGGCAGCTGGTGACACCACAGGGCACAGATCTGGTGGCCTTACTTCTAGGATTGCTTAACTGACCCAGTTTGCACTGACTGAACAGGTCAAACAGGTGAAAGGCTAGTCCAAAACATAAGAGATCTTTCTTTCTTTTATTGCTAATGTGCATTGTATACTCAAGGTCTTATCCCACCAGAAGCTATCAAAACAAATGTTTCTTACTTACTTCTCTCAATTCACAATCTTATTTCTCATCTCATGAATGAGGATTTTAGAATCCCATTTCACCTGTCGAAAAGGAGTAACTTTAAACCAATTCAAAAAGACAAGAAAAAAAAAAATTAAAAAATTTGGGTACAGTTTACAGAAAATCAAACCATTTTTGCCAGTAAGTGTAGTGAGCATGAGAATTTTGCAATAAAAGGTATAAAATCAAAGATATGTCTTTGATTATCGATAATTTAAGTGGTTTGTATGAAATACAACAAAATATTTCTAGCAATTATTGTATACAATGACAAAAGTAGAAATATGTACATATTTTTTATAAAACATTTTATAAAAAAAATGCTGGTTAGAAAAAAAATTAGTACACACATTCTGCTTTTTTTTTTTGCAGTGGGCTGTTTAAACAACAACAACAACAACAACAACAAATGGAATCAAAGAACATCTCTCTCCTTTTATGATTATGCACTTAATGAAAATGCTGGTATGGAACTGACTTATTTAATGTCAACACCTTTGCTCAACAAAGTGTGACCACTTCAATTCTCCATACTTTTAACAAAAAGAAAGTGTTGACAGTAGAAATTAGACAATGAGACAAGAATATTACCCACTTTGTTAAACACTCTTTTTTCATTATGTGCAATGCAGGACTCTACTGTACAGGACTCAGTTTCAGCCTGAAGAAATTCACAGGTTGCGAACAAAGAAGAAAATGATTTTCCCCCCACGTAATTCAATCTGCTGGCAATTATTAAGCCAATGTAACTTATAAATTCATGTCATTTCAAGCAAGAGCTTGTTTATCTCAGGTGATCTAGGCAAATATGCATTAAGGATTTTTTTTTTTTCTGTTGTCTGTTAAAACCACTCACATTAAAAGTGCTTTTCTAAATGACCTTCTGATCTCTGATGCAGCAACTCAAGCGCCAACTGAGTTAAAGCATTACTTGTCCTTGTACTGGAAAACAATGTTCTGATGCAGCCAACCACTGCACATCATTATGCATTGAACTATGGGTGCTAAAGTTATATAAATCCAGTTCAAAATGGGTGCTCATAAACACTTAATGTACTGGACTAGTCTGTTTACATCTCTTTGTTGCTCTCTGTTACATCTTAAGGCAAATATTTGTCTAAAAACAATGGCAATGAGGAAATAAAATTTCTTGAGGAACAACAACAGGATTGGAGAAACCTGAAGCACTAGCCATAGATATGAAGGGTTCAGTATCTGACTGAAATCTCAACTAGAAAGAGAGGTAAGGTAAAATACAAGGGGCACTGCCCTACGGGTAATCTTATCCAATTGACCCCCTACACAGAAAGCCTAGCCTCAAGCAAAACCACAATGAAGTCATGTCTATAATTAGTGGCTGATCCTGCTGTTGCCAGGCACAGGGGGCAGAGTTCAGAGGTTGAGGCTGTAACCTTGGTGTAAAGGATCACTGATCAACAGGTAAATGGCACAGCTACAAAGTGCCTTGGTATGGCATGGGCTCATATTGTGTTGTATCATGAGTAAATCCCATGTCCCCATCAGGCTATCAAGAGCGTGTAACCTGTAACCGTTTAGAATTGAGCACATCTGAATGTGTATGGAAGTTCCTTGCCTATCTCTCCCTCAGAACAAAGGAGCACTATCGGTGACTCAAAAAAAAAGAGAGAAAAAATTAGAGAAGAAAAGGGAAAATTGCCAAATTAAATATCCATGCCATGACCGGACCCATGATTAAGTTTCATATCTACATGACATCAACATGCATATATTTAAATGTGCATCTCATAGTTACACTGTTGTACAGCACATATTTATCTAACATTTTTTTCTTTGTAAGCCATACAATATTACAATTAATCTTGAATTTTGCACAAAGCACAGGCAGTTGGAAGAGGCAAAGCATTTCAACTATTTCTTGCAGATCCCTTGAATTTATGTAATATGTAGGACCATTACCATTTTGGTAGCCTGACTGACTAATCCAAAGACTGACATTAAACGGTTACAATTCCAAAACAGACTTTCTAATCATCACTATAACAATGCATGATTTGCATTTAGTTGAACAAGCCACACTGAGAATCTGTTCGTGGATATTTGCACCATATGGGCAATGATGAAACAATCATATTTCACATCACACCAGTGTTAGTACTATCAATACAAAAGGAGGCAACTTTTTCATAAAACAGATAAAAACTATGCAAAACTATGATGGGAATGGTAGTTTAGCCTTCAGTTCTCACAAATATCAATGACAATAGCACAAAAAGTAAAATCCACTTCTGGTGTGTGTATGCATTTCCTGATGGATATTGTGCCAGGGAAACATTATATAATACATTAAAGCTGCACACCTGAGAATGCCACACATGCATCTCATTGATTCAAAAAAAAAAAGAACATGGGGCAAACCAAAACCCCCATTGGTACACAGTACATAATAAAGAACAGCACAAACCATCGTGTACACAAGGCGGGGTGAAGAGATAGTACACCAAATTAGTGAGGGACAAAATCCCACGAATACTCCCCTTCAACGAGTGAATGTACTGGACCTAACGACCCAGCCCTTCTGTAACTACCAAGGATATTTGCATAGGAAACTGGTAATGATGAAGTTATCCAATTTCATACCTTGGCAGACCTTCATACACTGCCATCACATGCCCAAATGCAATATTTTATTGAAATTCAATGTTCAAAACAATGCTTATGAATGAGCAATGCACCAAAAAACTCACAAGCATGACGATAAAATCCAGAATTTAAGGAAAGAAAGAACCACTACAGAAAACAAACATGACTGGAGGAGAGAGACAGGCAGAAAGAGGTGAGAGAGACATGAGTTTGATAAAAAGAAGTGAGAAAAGGAACAGCGGGGATCTAACTCTGAATCCATGCAAATAATGTCGAGTTAAAAGAAGATTCTTTGAAAGACCAACTGTGATAAATACAGACAGAACCACTAAAAAAAACTGCAAACCTGGCATCATGACAAATTTGAAATTTGAATATGACAGCAAGGCAGAATGAAATCAAGTATTAATTTATCAACAACGAGAATGGTAATACAATCCCTTTAGAGCCCATGAATTTAAACTGATCAGAGGCTATCATGACGATTGTACATCAAATTCCAGGAACAGAAAATATATTATGGCATTCTGAACACTGAGTGATGTTAATTTATACAGCACAGCTGGCTTGCTGGCATCACTGAACAATTCAGTATGTTAAATGTGCAGGATGAACAGGCTCACATAAATCCATTACTCTAACACGTTGTGATCACTACTTTCATATGTGTATGAAAATATATATGATTATTTTTTCCCCCCCCATTCTCTGCATTAGTTTTGCACTTTGAGCACTTGTCATTAACAGTTTTGCATCATGTTTTATTTTTTTCACATTCATCAGCAAATATCTGTATTTTGAACATTTGCAAGACTCACACAAAGCAAAACATATGGTTTCCCAAAATGGGAGATGAACGCTAACCTTAATTTTTTTGTTATTTGGCCAAATGTCTCTTCTGTGATGTAATGGTAAAATTATTAATTGTTTGATATGCAAATACAATTCATAAAATCTGCATAAATGTGTTCAGTTCATCACTGCATTACTCCTTAACAAAACATTTCTACAAAACTTCTGCTCTGATTCTTCCCCATATCAGTCACAGATATTAGGCATATATATTATATATTTAAAAGCATTGGAATCATAAGTTTAACATTTCCTTATTCATAATGACAAAACATCTTCACTATAAAACTACTGCTCTAATTCTTCCCACTTCAGTCACAGACAATTGGCATTTCATTTAATTAAGGGAACCTCATAACCCTTTTCCCTTGTTATAGATCTAGAAACTGACTGAAAAGTCCTAAACCAAAAGTATTAACAAATCTGGTATCATTAAAGAATGCAGTATATATGTAATAAAAATAATCAGCATATACTGTATTTTTAAAAATGACAGCAGAAATGTGGTCAGATACTGGTGACAAACTCTCTGCTATAAACCTGTACCCAAACAAAGGAAAATTCACCAAGCTTGCCAGCACTGAGTCCTGAATAGCTTTGATAAATGAACTTGGCCTATTTGGGCAAGTCAGACAGAGCAACACAGGAACTTACAAGATGAAACAGCAATTATCTGGGATATCCAGATACTGAAATTTTCCACAAACAAAATGTATAAAAGCAGAGATCTATATCCAAGAAGATGGCACTGGAATGCCATTCCAAATTGCACTACTGATAATATCAGTACACTGAGATTTCATAGGAAGATATTTTCTTATCTGAGTAAAACTGAATGGTACGATAAAAAAGATCAACAGTTATGACCTTCTTTTTTCTACTGTCCCTGTTCTTTCTTTCCTTTGATGCTTGCTAATCTGCCATTTCCACTACAATTCATTACCTGGAAAGTTTGTTAGTAATGTTAGTGCTAATATTCACAGCTTTTATTCAATTTCCTTTCAACAGCGGATGTCTAACAACAAGCCTATAATAAAACTGTCATCTAGAAACATACTGTAAGCCAAATGTGTGACTCACAAATTTCTAGGTAACTGCTGTCATCTCTCAGCTATTGGATCATTCTTATAACATTCAACACAACACTGTTTGATCATCTTCTAACAATGAAGAGTCATCTATTGGCGCACTACATATTATACGCAGCACAGAAAGTTGACTTTACCTTTCATTTAAAAATAGCTTCATGCTGATCTACTGATCACTGTTACTGTTCTGAGAATAAGTTAGCATGCAAACAAACAGCATATCAAAGAAGCATTTCACCATTTCTGTGACTTCGAGTGACACAAATGCCTGTTCTTCAGGCCCACATACTTCAATTTCATCTTTGTGATTGACTTTTGTTTCTTTTTCAAGTCAGAGGGAAATCCGGTCAAAGAGAAAAAAGCTCTAGTAATTGAAAGACTCATCCACTGACATGCTGTTGCAGTCAACTGTGATGATAAACTTAAAAAGAAAACTAAAAAAGATGGGGTTGACTAATGATTTACTTTTCAGCATACTGCCAAACTACTGTGAATAGTATACCATAAGAGACAGCGAGAAGGTTAAATACTGGTTTTGGTAGTGCAGTATTGCAATGTCCAAATAAGCACAGAATTTTAAGATAATTATGCACGATAGAGAATCACTAAAACTCCTCCCCCCCCCCCCAAATGCTATATATTTAATCAAGATATGCTCTGCCTCTATATTCACTTCTAAAATAAGAGATTTCTGTAGCCCATGCACTCAATAAAGAGAAATTGTGCCCCCTCCCCTCTCTTGGGCAAAGAACAGCAGAAAGGGTTTACAATGTGCACTCAGGCATTAAATCACCAACAAAGTCTGCCACATAAAAGTGAAGAAAGATCTCTTCCACAAAACTTTCAAACTAAACTTAGTTCAAAAATTTAGCATCTCTCATGCCAACTGCACAAAAAAAAATGCCACAAATTTTTTAGTCAATTGCCAAGTTCAGTTCTACTTATGTAGATGAGATTCAATTGTCATAGTTGATATCCAAATCAAACATCTAGAAATAAAGAAAGCAGGCCGTCTTTGTCTTCACCACATAGTTTTGAAATAATACTGAACTGAATGCTATTACAGCTGTCTCTCATAAATCTACTGCATCATGATCATCCAGTGCTGACTGCTACCTTTTAAACAGTCAATACAATCATGACCTAACCTAGATCTAAGATCTTTCAAAATGAATAACAGACTAAGAAGCATTTGATGGGTTGTACCAAAAGTGCAACAGTTGATGATTAATACAGATTAAGCGCCATTTCAAAGAAAGAGCAAACATTGCTTTTGGCATCATGCATCCTCCTGGCAACATACAGAAATATCACATGGCAACTAATCGTCAAACACTTTTGATCAGTTCTGCATCAATCAAAGAAAAGAGTCCAGATTCTCTCTCTCTCTCTCACTGCACATTAGAAATTAGGAACCACTAGTATAAATTATGTTTACTAATCAGTCCACTGATTCTCTGAAAGATTCTAGTTCTTAAGCAATCTTAAGATTAAAGCCTGTGGGTGGCAACAGCTATTAAAATCTAAGTTTCAATATCATGCTTAAAGTATGGGCACAATATATTTAATGGGATGAAAAGTTCCAGCAGTACATCTGAGTCTGTTAAAAAATTGCAAGAATCTTTAGGGAGAGTTTTGTTTCCGATAAGAGGGGTATCACTATTTTTTATGTAAAACACGATGATACCCCGAGTCAAAACAGAAGCTGATATGAAATTGAGTGGAAAATGTCTCTGCATGTGAGAAATGTGATAAATAAATAACATACATGTGTTTGAAAGCCATGACACTGAATCTCCCTACTGATTATTCAATCAAGTGTCATTTTCCCTATCACCAGTGGAACCTAGGCTTTAAAAAAAAATGTGTATGTATATTACTCAATCTAGAAACATGTCACACAGGATGGACTCCCTGCTAGAGATAACTGGCTGTAAGGTATCAAAGACGTGTGATAAGTGAGAGAGCCTGCCTGTTGCAGATGATAATTTCCTACTTAGGCTAATATCTGTTTCAGCCTTTCAGCATTAGCCTATACCCAGGGTTGCCAATTCTAAATAAAGTATAATCCAGGAAATATGTACAGAAAAATTCAGTCACTGGGCCTATTTACAATTAACTGCTTGGTCTATTTGATAGTTTGATAAAAGTGAAGACCACAGAATAATCTGGTCTGGATCTATCATGTAAGGTATCAATATAAAATATGATGGTGAAAGTACGACGGGAAAACCAGAGTGGAATTTATGGTGAAATCCAGCACGATCGGGATCAACAATTATAGCAATCTAGAATACCACATAACATTAACCATTATCTTTGTTCCTTCCACGTTTCTGTACCCACCCACCTCCCCACCATCCTACTGGAATACAGTGTTTCTCTTCAACATGTATGGTTTTGATGTAATGCTAAGATGAGTGGGGGTGGATAGGATCGACTAGGCTAGATCTGCAGTGAATGAAACAACGTAAATCATCAACATTCGGGCACATGTCAGGAAACGAACTTGTGGCAAATGTAAAATAATTAGTAAAGTAATGAGTGGCTATCAGGCACATTCGGTAGACGGAAAAGTGAAAAAAAAAAAAAAAAGTCCTGCTCTTAACAATAGGCCACTGAACAAAATTGACCACCCGTGCAAAAATATAAGGACTTTGACAACAATTTCCAAATACAAGGACTTTTCAAGGCCTTGAATTTTTTTTTCTCAAAATTCAAGGACTTTCAAGGACCGCAAGAACCCTGTTATTATTATTATAATTTAATTTATGAGGAACCCAGGATTTTAGGCACTTTTCTGGGTGTCCGGGATTTTGTTTGAAATCTGGGAAAATCCCGGTTTTTCTGGGAGGATTGGCAACCCTGTATATCTACAGGGCAAAAAAGTTATGTCTCTTACCCATCACGACCTTTACTGATGACCTTGACTTCAAAATAATAAATTCCACAAGAAGCAGGAATAGGATGTGTGGCTCGAACACTAGCTGCATCTTTATGGGTTTTCCCAACACCTGTAAGATAATACAGATGAAAACATCAAAATCGCATTACACATAAATGCCAGCAATGGACCAAAAAAAAAAATAATAATAATAATAAACTAAAAAATAAAACATAAATGTGTCATCAGTCACATTTTTGATTGAGGAATAGTAAGGAATCTAGGCAATAATGTGATTTTTGTAAGTGTCCCTTTGTAAGTAGTCCTTTTTAAAAACAAAACAAAGAACCAAACATGTCCAGTGCGTACTGCTCTGGTACCAGTTTATATATCAACGAGATGCCACTAATATTCGTGTGTTCCATGCCACTGAATTATGATCACACCAGTTATTTTCAAATGTGGAACAAAGTGTGATTTTTCACAACCAATGCTGTATTGTTTGCTACTTTGACAATCCTATACTAGGTAAGTTTCTAATTATCTAGCTACAGAATAGAATTCTTCCCGTCTACTTCTGATGGAATAGAACACTGTATTGTTATTTAATTAGCAGAAACAATATTGTTGAAATCTGCTTCAATTCCACATGTCTTTAGCATTGTATTTTTAATAAGACATACACATGAAAAATAGATATATCACTGATGACAATTCATTCATTCAAGGTTCCATCTCTACAAAGACGTTGGAGGTCATGACACACCATCTTTCTCGGCCTAGTGCAATCTCGCAGCACTCATTCACTGTTCTCCCAGTCATCTCTTCAATATTCTTCAGCCAGCTTTTTCGTCTTCTGCCTCTTCCTCTTTTCCCTTCCGCTTTTCCTTCTACGATTTTTTTCTGGATGTTTTCATGCTTTCTTGTATGGCCATACTACAAGAGCTTTCGTCTTTTTATTGATTCTAGAAGGATTTTCTTCTTCAAGCCTAAATCTTGGAGAACAGTTTTATCTGTCTTGGCTTTCCACAAGATTTTACCCATTTTTCTATATATCCACATCTCGAGGGCATCAATCCATTTCTCCAGGCTGGATGTTAAAGAGTCCAAGTTTCGCAGCCATACATAAAGATGGACCATACACAGCAACAGATTAGACGCAATCTTGTGTCTGGCATGATGTTATTACTGGTAAGGAGTGGCACAGTTTGTCAAAAGAATGCTTTGCAATGCCAATCCATCGTTCTATTTCACATTCCATTCTTCCATCTTCTGTCATGAGCTGTCCCAGATAGGTAAAGCTACTAATCTGCTCGATTATCTTTCCATCAGTTTTGATGTTTACTATAGGTTTGTCGCTTCTGTGGGTGATTACCATAGCTTTTGTCTTTTTCAGGCCATGTTTTTCATTTTCATCCTTGATCGCAGAGATGAGTTCATGTAAGTCTTGTCATTCTCAGTGAGTAGAACCATGTCGTCAGCCTATCTCAGATTATTTATGATGCAGGCTCCTACTTTTAATCCGGGCTGTCTTTCGATCATTCAGAAAATGAATTCTGTATACAGATTGAATAGGGATGGGGATAAGACACATCCCTGTATCAGAAAGTCCTGAGTCATATTGCATCTGAGTTCTTTGTTTCCAGTAGAGGTTGGCAATGATGGTGATGTTATTTTCATCAATGCCAATCTTTCTAAGTGATTCTATCATTCCTTCATAGTCAACTGTGTCGAAGGCCTTGGTGTAGTCAATGAAACATGCCTAGATGTCTTTCTTCACCTCTATATATTTTTTGGCCACAATTTTTAAATTGAAGATGGCTTCCCTGGTTCCACTGTTGTTTCTGATACCAGCCTGTTCCTCAGAACCTCTCGATTGATCTTGTCACTTTGTCTCCATAGAATAATCATCAGAAGTACTCTAGAACATCAGGCTTATCGTCCCATACTCTGAGCACTCCATGGCCTTTGGTTTCTTTGGCAACAGGACGAAGACAGAAGTTCTAAAGTCCTCTGCAATGTACACCGTTCTGTACAGGTTGTTGCACAGCTTGGTCAGAACTGCATGTCTAAAACTTCCTAGAGCCTTAAACATCTCTGTAGACACATTGTCTATACCACAAGCCTTCCCCATTCTCATTGACGGCAATGCTGATTTAACTTCTTCTTCAAGTATGTTTGGACCCTGCAGAAATGGCTGTATGGGGCATCCTCCTCGGTTGGCATCAAACAAATCTTCCATACATTTCATCTGTCTTTTTGCAACCTTACTGATGACAATACAAACACTAAATATGAGTGTCACGAACTCTCGAATGTGAATGGATGTTCGTTGTGACGCTGTAAGTGGTAATCAGGCAATGGATATGGACGAGACGCACACAGAAACGGAGAAATAAGAACAGGAATCCTTGATGTCGAAATGATGCAGAATTTATTGCAGGTGCTTGATAACAATACAAACTTCAGGGCAGTTGTCTAACTCCAATGCATACGGCACTCACTGCATTGCGCTTTCTCTCCCTCTTCTCACACTTTCTCTGGCTGAGCCCTTATATAATAATAATAATAATAATAATAATGGAGTGCATTTATACAGCGCCCAATCCCAATAAATGGCTCTAGGTGCTTTACAGAAATGTAAAATAAATCCAATAAAATGTAGACAAAGGCACTTTACAAATACAGTGCCATCAGGCACATGCACACACAATAGTCCATACCCAGAAACACATAATTTGCACCAACAGAAACACATATGAACACAAAACTATAATTTCAGGTGAATTTTAAACTTGAACTTTCCCAAAGCTACAAGTTCTCATAATATCAAAGTATCTTGAACATAGTGCAAGCTCTTAGTCATACATAAAACAGTGACGCAGTGAGCACACGTGACATAATACACACACAAAATCTCACTAGAACCATCCTGTACAAAATGCTTAGAGAGTATCTCAGACACGCTCGGTGACCCAGTATCTCCACACTCACAACACACACTTGCATGGGCTCAGTGTATACAATGACGACCTGTTAAACATCGGTCATAGCACACACTCGTGTGTACCCAACATGCATAATCATGATTCATTACACATGTCCCCCTTTAAAAAATTTTGCAACATAAAACAAAATTCTAAATATTCAACGAATCATGGACATTTCATCAATGGCAAAAATCTTCTACACATACGACATCTCCCGCCTTTCAAGCACAATCTCAGAATGAAATTCAATTCAACAATACCAAATGTCAAACAATGCCAACTTGTGACACACCGTAAACCAGTGAATTAAATAACTGAACACTTCAACAAATTGTGATGATCACATATCCAGAACGGGCGAGTTACGGTTGGCAAATGGGAATAGGGTCCCAGTCTTGACCAACCTTCGAGCCTGTGGTGATCGGGAGATAGCGGAGGAGTTACGCTTGCTGATACTGAAGGGTCTTGTGGGATACATGACCGTTGCTGTATTGAGGGATACTGGCTTGTTTTTATTGATCCATTACTTACTAATAAAATCAGTGACAACAATGACCCTCTACACAATGCTTCGCTCTTCAGAGCTCCAAAGTGAGACGGAGATCTATAAGATGTCAAAATATATGTAAAGTACAAAATTATTTCTGAGTATCTTGTCAGAAAAATCACCTTCGACAAAGCAAAAAAGTAAGATGTCAGTTAGGGTGAGAGACAAATTCTACACAAGGTAACTACAATCTCACAAATGACATCCCATTGAATCGTTGTGCCTACATAAACTTTATTTAAATTTTAAGATCTCTCTCCATCTAATTTTCAGGACTCAACTATCAACTAGATCTAGAGTCAACCTACCGGTGTCCGACCACCGCTCTCAGTCCGATCACTTGCACTTTCGTTTGCTCATATGGCAAATATATGACTCTTCTGCGCCCGCCAATCTGTTATCCCTTTAGAGTATTGATTTTTGTCTCCGCGTGCACAACATCAATGACCATAATGGCTCCAATCATCAATAGAAGAGTGATCTTGATCAACCGTCAGTGGAGAAAATTCACCATTTTTCTAAAAGTTGTTAGTTCCAACTTCCAAGTTACCGTAACTTACAGGTTGTATTTTTGGCACTCTATTTTGGGAAACTGACAAAGTGAAAATGTTGTTTGGCCATCCATATTGTCACTTATCACAATCAGCAGCACGCAAGAAAAAAAAAAAAAAAAACACAGAGCAACATAAAAAAAATATTCAGGAGGAAGAACTGGTCAGCTGAAAACCACAGGTCGGACTCAGGCAAGGGTGGAGGCAAATTTGACCATATCGGTCGACATCGAATTTGACCTTTTTACGACAAGCTTTAGGCACTTCCTTCTCACTGCGGTTCTGGTACAAATGGCATATGACCATTTGCCAAAACGTGGGGAAAATTCTATATCACTAATTGAAACCTCTGGTAAAGTATTAATAATTTAATTTTCATCATTTAAATTTCAAACTCTGCATGTGTATGACAAAATGGATAAGAAATCAGAATGAGCTGTTTTGTAGGAGGTGTTGGTCTCTTTGTCTTGCAAATGAGTTAATTACACAAAATTTCATGTTTTTTATGGAAAAACTCGAGGGTCATTCCAAGCAGACTGTATTTAAGATTAAACCAACCCCAATAAACACGGATTTTAAGTCACAATTTTTCTCAAGAGACATTGAGAATATAGAGAATTTTCATAAAATGAATTGGATTTTATCAAGTTTCACGCATTTTTTGACTTAAATGCCTTGAAAGTTGAGCTTCT
>JBCEWB010567061.1:0-15743 GCA_039654565.1 Peronia peronii | reverse complement strand
TTTACTTATAATAAAGATGTAGCTCTGATGAGTTAATGTATTTTGAAGTATGAAACCAAGAAATGCACAATATTTCATTTTTCCATCTGAATTGAGATAAATTGTGTATGACAGTTTAATGAAATTTATCCTTTAGAAAAGAAGTTAAGATGGTGAACTTAACCTCTACGACATAATTTTTAAAAGTAAAACTAGGTTGCCAATTCTAGGTAAGAATACAGATCCAATGCTGATTTGGCCAGTCATTATAAAGACAATTTCTCATCATAGATTTGCCATTTTCTATTTAAAAGATCAAATCAGCGAAATTTGTAACAGTAGAGATAATTTTTTCTTTTTCTCATTTCAGTTTGAATGATGGAGAAAGAGAAAGTAGATGTTGTGTCTGAAAGGAAGAGCACAGCTAAGCTCGATGAAATTCTGGATATTGAAAAGTCAGTACAAGAGCGATGGGAACGAGAAAAAATATTTGAGGAAGATGCTCCTCAGCCAGGATCCAAGGATGGAAGGTATTCACGTTTAATTGATTTATAACGTAGTCAGCAATTTGAAATTACAGTGATTTATTAATTTTTCTTCACTTGTCTGCACCACAAACAAGTTGCAGCATGATTTGTTATTTATAGTCTGATTTGATTTCCATGAAAATATTGACAAGGAAATGCAGATAATATTGCAAATGGACAACAAAATTAATGAGAGCAAATGCATCTTTCGGGTAATGACATTAGTCATAGTGTAGTGAGGCAGAAATTTGACTGACTTTGAATTTCCAGGTTTGCCAAATATGGATAATGAGAAAGATAACAACCATTATTTCTCTTATATACATTTATCATGTATTTTATTATCTCAATGTCTGTAGTGCTTGTGGGTTATTGAATAGGATGATATAATTTGATGGAAAATATTTCCCCACTCATTGTATTAGTATGATGATACTGTGTAACATGTTCTCTTTATCTTTGCTGTAGAAAGGAAAAATACATGGTGACTTTCCCTTTCCCCTACATGAATGGAAGAGCCCATCTGGGACATACCTTCAGCTTGTCGAAGTGTGAGGTGAGATAGTATTGATTTATGATCGTCAACCATCCTTTGTTATGGGGTAATACCATGTGTGTCGGATGCTGTAAGTGGAGGTTTATTAATCACCTTATAGAAACATTTTACCTTATTCACATAGAGATATAAATGAATTTAGACAGATATATTGCCTGTGACTTTGATAAATGTTTATCCTGCAGAGATAAAAAAAAATCAACGATAGGAAAATAAAATAATGAACTCTGTGATTTTCTAGAGGCGTATATATTTTGGAGTGTATTGGATGAATACATCCAAAAAGTTCATATGAAATGATGTGCTATCACTAGTAGAAATATTACTATTTTCATTGAAAGTTTCCAGTTTCTTCTTATTCTCTTAGTTATCTATAGATTTTTATGCCTGCCATTCATTGGTGCTATATTTTCAACAAATGAGATGCTAGAGATATTTTCTTGCTAGTTGTTGATATTCTATTTTTCCCCCCCCCACCAAAAATAAAAAATTGGAAGAGGTTACTTTTTATGTTTTGAATGTAACTAATATCTTATATTATTTTACCTTATCCTAGTATTAAGCAGTTGCTCATCATAATAATGTTGGAAAATCTGGATGTTGCTATCATTTTGAAGTTCTTAGAAGTTTCTAAGATGTTAGTTATCTAAGATGGATCATACATCTGAAATAGATAAACCATTAGCAACTTATAACTTTTTGCAGTATATATATATAATTGTCACGATAGATTTCAACAGTCCTTGCTTGGCAATAGTCACATATATATAAATATATATATATATATTTCATTTGGTTGAATATGTTTGATAATTTTTGTCATTGTCTTTCTGGGTGTATAGTTTGCAGTTGGTTTCCAGCGGATGTTAGGCAAGCAATGTCTGTTCCCCTTTGGCCTGCATTGTACTGGTATGCCCATCAAGGTACTTGCTTCAAAGTTCTTGTTTTCTGTGTAAATTTAGCCTGCTGCTTTCTGGTTTAGTATCTGTTCATTGTTGAAATACAAGTGAAATAATATGATGAATTGTTGATTCAAGTTGACAAAAACAGTATTTGTTTATTATTAGAGAAATAAACTCAAAACTGTTGAATAAAAGAAGGAAATGGCAAATTTACTTTCAACTCATATGATGTTAGTGTGATAAGAAACCCTAGGAATTCCAGCACTGAGTGAATTGTTCCTTTATTTGTGAATCAGGCATGTGCTGATAAGCTACAGAGAGAGATGGAGGATTTTGGATATCCTCCAAAATTTCCTGTCGAGGAAGAAGAAAAGAAAGCCGAACCGCAACCGAAAGAGAGTGAGATCGGAAAGGACAAGTCCAAGTCCAAAAAAGTAAGATTCAACGAATGATTTTATGTCATTTGAAATGTCTCTTAGAATCACTTTATGTGGAGCATAGTTCTTGATGTCAGACAGAGGACATTATTCCTTAATCTGTGTCAGATTTTTGTATTATTTGTTTTGCTCCTATGCATAGATATATATAAATAAACTATTTTGTAAGTTGTTTTTGACATTTTTAATGAAAGTAATCCAAATTATTGTCTCCAAATGAATTGCTGTAAAAACTAAAATTTGGTTTAATTATCACATTGAGCAGCTTTTACCATTGCATGCTGAATAAGTTGTAATAATTGAGGTAAGGATATATAATGATATCTATTTAATAGCCCATATGAACATGTCTTTTGCCAGAGATGCTTCTTTCAGCATTTAGACACAAGGCTTGAAAGATCTGCATCTCATTATCTCGCCTGGATTGCATTTCACATTATGTACAGAGTTGCTACCTATGTGTTTGTAGCTGACATGTACATAAGAATATCAACGTTAGATTGTAGTTCTTTCCTGGCAGTTTAGCTCTAGACCAACTGTTGGTATTCATGCTGGCTGATTCATGGAAGTACAAGTGGTATAAAATGGGTGCATGATGCATGTGGGAGTCTGCCGAGATAGCCGTCCACAGCCTGAAAAGCTTATACAGAATGTAACAAATGTGGGAGTTTTTCAAAGTGATCATATCAGCTCTGGAAAATTTAATTTATATCTAGGAAACCATGTGAACAAATTTGTCAGAGCAAGCGTTAATTCATTCCTTACAATGCATTTTTTTCACCATTGACCAAGCCATTTTGAGTGGCCTTTTTTCCCCTCACTACATTTACAAAAATAACCGTTTCACCAAATATTTTTTCAGTAGGATACACATGTCACATATCAAATTGGAGGTATTGGATTTGCATTGCAATGATGTCCATACATGTCAATATTATCATGGAAAATAACTTCCAGAGCTGAATTTCAATTTTTGAATTTCAATTGGCCATCAAAATATCTCAGCAAGGAATATTCCATTTCAGTTGAAACTATATAGGGCAATGTGTGCATCTACTTAGCAATACATAATCCAAAGTTTATCGACGATTTTGAAAGAATAAGACAGAATGAGGAAAAAACTGGGAGAATTTGGCCTCAATGGAATAAGTCCCCTTTTGACTGTCCCTTTCACCACATCCCAGCTAGATCTAGATTTAGAATGAGAAATCAGTCCTGAATCACCCTCATTTTCACTGGCTTCAGCTAGATCAATAGTTTTGGCAGCAGTTTCACTGAACAATGTAGAGCTAGATCTATAGGATCATAGTCCAAGCAGACTTGGCTCCATTATCTCCAGGCTAGATCTAGGTTTAATGTTATGAAAAATAATATCTTTAAAATTTCGTGCTCAAATAATGTTGTACTGATGAAAAAGGGCTAAATATAGATCGATGGAAGTGGGTTTTGTTACGAAAAGCCTGGACTGAATGTTGATGCTGTCTTTTTAGAGGACTTGAGCTGCAAAAACGGCTAACGTTGAGTTCAAATTAAAAAATTGTATTAAAAAGAAAATTTTTATCCTTCCGATTTCATTTCTCTTTCTGATTCCCACAGAGCAAAGTAGCAGCCAAAACTGGTGGTCTGAAGTATCAGTGGCAGATCATGGCTGCCATGGGCATGACAGACGAGGAAATCAAAAAGTTTTCAGACCCACAGCACTGGCTACAGTACTTCCCACCACACTGGATCGGGGATCTGAAGCGCATGGGGGTCAAGGTTATAGAAATATACATTCTCATATCATTGACTGACAGAGAGAGAGAGAGAGATTTTTTTAGATCATTTTGAACGCATTACAGAGAGATATGTTGGCAAAATATTATAGGTCACACAAACTACTCATAGAGACAGATATCAAGGCAAAGTTTTTATGTATCGCACAAGGCAGTGAGACAAACATTGTGATTAAAAAACGTTTTATAATACATGACTTATTATGAAATAGTGAAATGTTCACATATTAAATGAAAAGCTGTGAAAATGAGACTTTGGCAAACAATGATGTTTTACATAAATTGCTAAAAGAGAGGTGGTTGACAAAAATTCATCTACAGTTACATGTAGAGTAGATTCATATTTGTTCTTGACAAAAGTTTTTTTTTAAAATTTCCACTGTCCAGGCTGATTGGCGGAGAAGTTTCATCACTACTGATGCCAACCCATACTTTGACTCCTTTGTGAGATGGAATTTCTTACGTCTGAAAGACAGAAACAAAGTTAAATTTGGCAAGAGGTAGGCACAGAAAGAAAGAGGAAAAAGTTTTATATGATGTAAGACTAGTATTCTTTGTCCACTGTCTTCTTTTGTCAAAAATGGAAGATGAGAACTGGTTATTATATTTGAGAAATAATTGATGCATGTCTGATCATTTGAAGGAATGTTTGGTCAGTACTTGTAAATCAGTTTGATAGATTTGAAATCTTTGAAATTGTTTCATGTATAGATTTGATACTATAAATATGGCAACATTTACTTATTTCAGATATACAATTTTTTCACCAAAGGATAACCAGCCTTGCATGGACCATGATAGAAGTTCAGGAGAGGTATCAGTTTGTTTTACCATATTAAATGTGTGGAGTAATAGCTCATCTTATCAAATGCTTTATGAGAGGGAGTTTTAGCAAAGTTGATTACACTTTCAATGAAACCGAGTTGTTTTATGAATATGTCTTGCACCCAGAGCAAATGAGTCAGAAGTCGCTCCGGGCGATTTTGAGTTACGGCCGTTTTTAACTATTTTCAGTGACTGAGATACCAAAATTTTTTGTTTGTTTTCCCCAAGACAAAAATTCAACCTTTTCTAACCTAAAACAATTTTTTTTGGTATCTGAGTTGGAGAATAGTTAAAAGTGGCCGTAGCTCACGATCACCTGGGGCGACTTCCAACTCATTTGCTTTGGGCGCAAGACATATACCATCCATTGTGATATATGTTTGAACAGACATATGATATACATATATATTACTACATTAATATTAGTTGTCTTAAAGTGATTGAAAATGACTGAGTGCTGACTGTGTTTAGTAGAAGAGTAGAACTGGATTTAGAAATATGTATAAATTACAGACTGTTCAAATTAAACCTGAACATGGTTATTTTCTCATCTTTTTCTTTTGTCCCATGCAGATGGTCGATTTTTATATCAAACAGTCAGATTCTATAGCTGTCATTGTGGATAAGATATGTAACATGGCTTCAAGTATTCAGAAGAGACTATAGGAATAAACTCAGCCTGCTTACATTTAAATTGATTTGTCTGACAAAAGTTATTTCTGTTTTTATGATATGGTTGATTATAGCATTCAGAGGTAGAAAAAAGATAACTCATTTGTGACATTTTCAATACTCCTGTTTTATTAAACTTTATTGGCGATTGTTGTACTTACTTAGTTAAACATAACTAAAGTTGCTTCAGTGTGGAAATATATATTATGTACACAGCTATCCGAACTCACTGCATCAAATTTTTTTATGCAACATTTTTTCTTTTTTTTTTTGCCTTAGAATGGTATTTTAGATAACTCAGTGTTTAGATTTTCCACGACAAGAAATGGCACATCCAATATTATTTGGATGGAATAAAATAAATTGAACTGCTTTGGATAACTGACCGCAGTCGAATATCAGATTATTGTTGCTTGCACAGATCACTTGCAAAATCATGGTGAAATTAAAGTAAATCATGGAACAGAAATAGTGCAAGTAATTTTACCACTGAATAATATAATGTGAAATAACTTTTTCCATGTGTATTTATTTCAGGGAGTTGGCCCACAGGAGTATACATTAATCAAATTGAAAGTGAAGCAACCGTATCCACCAAAACTGGCGTAAGTCAACATGAAGGAAACATATCACTTATAGATCATGGTCATCTCTTTTCTATCTGTTTAAGTTTTGGTGAACATTTTGATCATTGATAATGTTATGTTGCCTTTGAAGGACAGACATACATGTTACTCAGATACAGTGCATAAAAATTATATCTGACATCACTTTTGATTACTTATTTTTGGTTGTATTTTTTTATACATGGATTACATCAGGTAAGGTTAGAAATGATAGTTTAGCCAAAAAGAATGAAGAAGATAAGCATGCCACCTTTGACAATTTGTGAAGGAAATTGCAAACTTGCTTTTGTAAGGATTTGTCAAAGGACTGGTTCAGAAAATTTTGACACACATTTTGCTTATTCAAACCCACTTCTTTCATCTTTAAAGAAGACAGTAAATGTACTAGAACTCACCGCTTTAAAGAAAAGTGTTTTAATACTATGAAAAGTAAATGCTTATTACTGAAAATTCTTTGAGCATTTGACATTGAGGTATCTATATTATAAATCTGTAACAAAATCCATAAAAGGATTATGGACTCGAAAACTACTGAATGTTTCCATCTGAAATTTGGCATACAACATCGTTGCATAAAGATCTGTATTTCTACTTGCTGTATTTGGCATTGTTCTAGAAAAAGGTGATAATAATTAAATAGTAAGCTCGCAAGGGCGTTTGATCTGAATTGTATGTAGAGCACTCAAAACACCAATTCTTTGAGTAATATTCAGTTTAATCATTGAAAATACTAACATTGGGGTGCATATGCTTGCCATACATTTTGAGTGGCAGCGCAGTATCGATTTGACCCATATTTAAATAATCTCCCCCACAAAGGCTGTGTGTTCTCTACTAGTTACTACATAATAGTATAATAAAGTATACGACATGAAACTAGATTTTCTGAGTGTTGTGTGGAGGGGCAAAGAATGTCTGATGAGTATCTGTTGTACTCTGTATGTTTACATGATCTGTGCTTATGACTGTGATTTATTCATTAATTGTTTTATGTATTCAGTAATTTCGTGAATGGAGACAAATCTCCAGGATATGTAAATGATGTTTGTCCTGGTTTGCAACTGCGCAGTGCTGTGGGAAAGAAGTCAGTGTACCTGGTGGCGGCCACCCTCAGACCTGAGACAATGTTTGGACAGACCAACTGTTGGGTGAGACCGGATATGAAATATGTGGGCATCCTCACCAAACAAGGGGACGTGTTCGTCACCACCCACAGAGCTGCTCGCAACATGTCCTACCAGGACATCACGCCTGAGAACGGGAAGGTGGAGGTCGTGGTGAACCTTGTCGGACAGGTGGGCAAGTAGTTTTGAACTTTGAAAGTCAAACCAAACCCCAGAGAATAGGTGAGATTTGAGATATTGAAGATGATTATCTGAGCAAGCTTATGATATTGAAATGATCCTCATTTATCTGTCCATCATTGAACTTGCAATAGTCAAACTCTGTGAGAGAGAGACTGTGTGTTTCGACTGCTTATTGTTATTAGACAGGACAGGGCTTTTCCTTCTCTTTGACATTGATTGTGGAATTGTCCTCATTTGTTTATTCAACATGTCATGATCATTTTATGATATAATGATAATGGAATCTGAAAATCAATGCAGAATCAATTTATCTTTGTATATAATATTGTATTTATGGTGTTGCGCGATTGCAACACTTGTATAAACGGATTTTTTAAAAAATGAAATAGTTGATATTAAGTTGAATGTGATTGGATATCCAAAGTAGTCTGATTGAACCTCATGGTGATGTGCTCTGAGATATTAAGGTGGTAAGAGTGATTCTATGTGCATGTCTTCCAGGACATAATGGGGACAGCTCTGGAGGCACCTCTGAGTATCAACAAGACCATTTACACTCTTCCAATGTTAACCATCAAAGAAGATAAAGGTTTGTTCACATTGTTGTTTGATGTTGGGTTTTTTTTTTTTCATTGCTTGACTTACGTTATGCATTATGCCATACAGTATGCTGAAGAATAATCAAAAATTAGGCGTGACTGGAGGAAAAATCCAGTTATGAGAGAATCAACTATAAGGATTTTTTTTGAAGTTTAAGTTATTGTTTGTGAACATGAATTAAAATTCTGAATGGTTTGTCAGAACACTTTTTTTTTTAACTGCAAAATATTAGTAAAAAATATTTCACATGTTGTGCATTCTTGAATCTCACTAAAAACATTACTGAAATATTATTGCATCCCAAGATAGGTGTGGTACATCTGTGCAGTCAGAGTCTGCAGATCTCCCTCAGCACACCTTGCAATATATGGCATATATCAGTAGTTTGAACTGAAAACCCTCATTTCTGTTTGTTACCAGGCACTGGTGTGGTTACCTGTGTTCCTTCCGACTCTCCCGATGACTTTGCTGCTCTCAGAGATCTGAAAAACAAACCAGTGAGTGTGTTCTTCCTCATTCTCTCTGTCATTATTTAGAACTCAGAATCTACAGCCTTGCCTTTCTCTGGGCATTTTGTTAAAGTTTTGCTTTTTTTATTTAATTTAGTTGCATAAACTACTTCGATTACCAAAAAAAAAAGTTGCTTTTTTTTTTTTTTAACCATTAACTGCAGAATAAAAAAATGGATATCATGCATTATAGTTTGAACTCTTTTTTTTTCATACTGAGAAAACCTTCATTTTTTGCTAATTGGATTTATACATGGATGGGACTGGTTTGTAATGAGATGGTAACTTGTGGCACCGAGACAGTGTAAACAGATATGATGAACTTCACAGTTTTATGACTGTGTTGGCCTCAGTGGAGGAGGACAATTCTATCTTTATCTTTGACTGCAGTGGCCAAGACTGTATCTGATGATGCCGACAGACAACAAATAATGTTGACTTCACATACCTCATGACAACATTGTGTTTCATGGTAACATTGATGCCTGGGCCAGCCAGTGTTATGAAGCTTCCATATACTTTTAGTGCTGATCAGATCATGCAGTTGTTTCAATTCTTGTGTTCTTACAAAAGTGTTACTAGTATCTTATATAAAAAGTTTGTCGATTGTGAGATACTTTTCACAGATGCAAGTGCCATTGAGTGCTGGAGAGTCTTCTATAATGTTCATTTTGTCTATCACTTATTATGTGTTTGCTGTTTCAAATATTTTGTGTACTATATCTTCTCCACAGCAACTGAGGGAAAAGTACTGCATCAAAGATGAAATGGTGATGCCATTCGAACCTGTGAGTGTTCCGGCTTGATCTGTTAAAAAGAGTGTTAATCTTTCAGTATTTAGGGTTTTAATACGATTATAGATTCTGTACTGGAGTGAATGACATATCTCAGCAGTTTTTGATTCATCACAGCAATTACCAAGACCAGCTCTGATAGTGCTGTTTAGAAGTTATGATCATGGCAAGATCTCTTTTGAGAGTGATGATTGTAAGAAATGTGATGTTTGTGTAATTAGCTTGCCGTGTTTTATGAAGCATTGTATTTTACAGTGGACAAAGATGTACGGTGAAAATATCAAAGAAGCATGCACAATATCGACAAGAACAACCAATGAGACACTTTTGTCATTTGTCCTTTCAGACATAACTCTGTGTATACAGTGGTAGAAATCATTACTTTGGTCTTTACATACCGAGACAAAATCAGGCACTCCTGTTTAAGTGTGGTTGCGGTCTGTGTAGACTACGGAAGTCACAACCTTGAAGTAAAAATGCCACATATTGATTATTGCCTTCCAATTATTTAGGAACATGATTATTATTAATAATTTAAGTCTTTAGAATGTACCCTAGCCCTAACCCTAACCCTAGCCCTACAATCAAACACTGGTATGTTGTCGCTGTTTGATTGTAGGGTTAGGACTAGTGTATGCTCTAAATAGATTTAGATTAGCATCCAGCTCCTATATAATTGGAAGGTAGTTTCGATATGTGCCATTTCTACTTTCAAGTTATGACTTCCATAGTAGAGACAGACCAAAACCACACTTAAACAGGAATGCCCAAATCATGACTTTGAGAGATTTTGTCTGTCAGATGATGTTGATCTCTTTGATAGAGGGTAGTGGCTTGACAGTTTGATCTGTCAACAGAATTGCTGTCAATATGAATTTATTCAGATAATTGCTGTGATATTGAAATTTGGTTTAAGATATATAACTAAAAAATTCTTCAGAGTCAACAAAACAGTACGTCTGAAATTGAGATCAATTTGTGTACTTTGAGTACAGGTGCCTATTATCACTGTTCCTGGCTATGGAGATCTGTGTGCAGTCACAGCATGTGAAAAGTACAAAGTCGTCAGCCAGAATGATCGTGATAAATTGACAGAGGCAAAGGAAGATACCTACAAAAAGGCACACCATGAAGGGGTAGGCACTGATATTTTGTAATCACAAATTTATAGACAGCTGGGAAACAACTTATGATTTTTTTTTTTTTTGTCTTTGTGTTTGTTTATTTGTTTTTTTTGTTTTTTTTTGTTTTTTTTGTTTTTTTAGCCTGAAAAGTGGCTTTTTAGGAGAACATCAGATTTTTTTGTTTTTCTTTTGTTATCAGATTTGAAATTGTAACAATATATAAAATAACATTTTGCAAGACATGGCTGACCAGATTATATGTTCATATCGTTTGGCAAGCCACGAAACACAAGTAGAACATACTTCTTTCCTTTGTTTTCATCATCCTTAATTTGTTTTGCTCATTCATTTCCTTTCATCTCTAGGTGATGCTTGTGAAAGGACTTGAAGGCACAAAAGTGCAAGATGCAAAGAAAATTGTCCAGAATATGCTATTAGAAAAGGTAAGTACCAAATAAAGTTGAAATAACTTTGCTATTTGCAATACTGCCAGAAACTGTTCAGAAAATGAAAATATTCCTCACTTGTAATGTGATTGCAATACAGTGTCTTTGACGAGCCACATGCTGTTCTTTTGTGCTATGTTGTATGTGGAGAAACCAGCAGGAGGATCCCCAGATTATTTCCGTATTAGGTTACAGTTTTGGTAAGGTTTTCAACCTCCTGTCGTGATGGTTATCTCAGGTACCCGTAGTAAGTAAAAGTGTCAATATTCAGAGTGCATCATATCATAGTAAGGCTAGAAGTCAGTTTTAGTATCATAGACGTATTCCAGAAAATTTTACAGACATGTTTCGTTTCGATAAAGAATTAAATTTCATATCAAGATGTTTCAAAATGATAAGGATTTAGGCACCCAACAGACAGCCACCTTGTATGCTTTCCAGGAAGCTGAGAACATGCATGAAGCACCTCCATTGGGTCTCTCGGAGCAATAACAGATTGTAAAGCACATAGAGCTTGTACTGTTCGAGAATAAGCTCTCTTTTTATTACTATTATATATTTTTAATAATTATTAGCTACTGAAGTCTCAGTGATATGTCCAGGATTGAGTTATTGTCTGTGTATATTGAAGCCAAGAAACAGGGTCTGATTGTGATGTCTCAACCTGCTCTAATCATGATGTCTCTTGTGTTGCCCAGAATGAAGCTGTTGTGTACAAAGAACCTGAGAAACTGGTGATGTCACGGTCAGGTGATGAGTGTGTGGTGGCCCTCTGTGATCAGTGGTGAGTTCCCTTCCGCCTTTATGTTCGTTGATCCTTTGTCAGAGTAGTGTTTTTCAATTAGTGAAATTTGAATATTTACTTTTCTTGCTGTGATAAATGACGATAAGTGTACAGAGAGAGAGTGAGAGATAAAGGGAGGTGAAAAAAAGAGAGAGAAAGACGCATATCAAAATGCAGGCTAAGACACATTGCTGAGAAAACAACTGCATAAAAGGCAGCTGAAAGGGGTACTCAAAAAAAAAATCAAAAGAGGATCAAAGGTCAACAAATCTGTGGTCAGCTTATCATGCTCTGTAAAATATATTTTATTCCTATCTAATTTTGCATTAGGTTGCATTATGAAATATTAGTATCATATGAATAGTATGTTTTCTTTGAAAATAAATTTAAAGCTAAATTCTTGTTTATATCTGCCCTCAGAATATCACATATGCACCTATGTGACTTTCATCTTTTGCCTGTCATGAGCTCTTACTGATGTCTATATTCTATTGTATTAAGAGACTGAAGAAACAGTTCTTGTTATATTTAGCTCACTGAACAGGTACTTCCCCAGTATAGTTTTTTGCAGGCAAACTTTAGGTGTTCCAGACTAGGCATAATAATGAATCTCTGTGAGTTTCTCTTCAGTAGATTTGCAAGCACAATATTTTTCTCATGTTTGAAATTTTCATGTTTGTACTGTCAGTGTTAACAGCAAATGCTACACTGATGCTAGATTTTATGTGAACAGCAACAAAATGATGATTTTTTTCATACTCAATGAAATCAGTTGAGATGGTACAGACCATAATCACAAAGCAGGGTTTCCTGACAGTAGGTGTCATTTTTATTTGTTTGTTTATTTTTCTTTATTTTAATTTTATTACAAATTCAACTCTTCTTTTGTGACACATGCTGCATGTTTTAAATTAGGTTCTTTTCTTTTTTTTTCTTGTTGTTTGTTTAGTTGTTTTATTATTTGTTCAAAATGTTATGGTTCCAAATACATTCTTTCCAAAGGTTTTTGGACTATGGTGAACCTGAGTGGCAGGCACAAGCTGAGAAAGCCTTGTCTGCCATGAACACTTTCTCTGAGGATGTTCGACACAACTTTCTGTCCACCCTGGACTGGCTGAGAGAGCATGCATGTTCCCGCACCTACGGACTGGGCACCAAGATCCCCTGGGACCCCCAGTACCTGATAGAGAGTCTGTCTGACTCCACCATCTACATGTGCTATTACACAGTCAGCCATCTGTTGCAGGGCGGAGTCTGGGACGGCTCAAAACCTGGCCCTGCCAATATCAAGTGAGTTGTGTCTTGAAGAAAAACTATGAAAATGGTGCCCAAACCCCATTTTTTAGTTTTATAGTGAAAAAAAAAAAAGCAAAAATGAATCAAAGACTTCTTTGAATTTTGTGGTGAAGAAAAAAAGCAGATATGAGTCAAAGTTTTTCCTTTTTTTTTTTTTTGTTTTTTTGACTGAACAAAGACAGCAAAAGTGGGGTAAAATCAAGATTTTTTTTTTTTTTTTTTTTTACAAAGATGGGCCAAAAACTGTAGCACTAATTTTGTACTGAAGAACAACAACAAACATGAGCCAAAGACATTTTTCCTTTTTTTGATTTTTATGTTTGAGGAAGAAGGCAACAATGAAGCAAAGACTTCTTTTTTTTTTTTTTGAGTCTTGTACTGAGGAGAGATAACAAAAATGAGCCAAAAACATTGTTTTTTTTAAATTTTGTAGTGAAGAAAAATGCAAAAAGAAAGCAAATATGTCTTGCGCCCAGGGCAAATGAATCGGAAGTCGTGCTGGGTGATTTCAAACAACGGCCATTTCTAACTGTTTTCCGACTCAGGACAAAAATTTTTTCTTTATTTTATTCACAAAATGAAAATTTAACCTTTTTTAAAATGAAAAAAACAATTGTAGTATAAATTTTGGTATTTGAGTCAGAAAATAGGTAAAAACACCGGTAACTCAAAATCGCCTGGCGTGACTTCTGACTCATTTGCCCTGGGCGCAAGACATATATTTAAAAAAACAAAACATTGAACACAAATGTGCAATCTGTTTGTACCCTGACTAGTCGCTAAAGTCACCAGTAGTTTTATGCACAGAACCAAAGATGATTATGCTAAGTATTTTTCATTGTTAAAGTGTCATGCTTTTAAATAGAGCCTTTCTAAATCTTTACCTAGTTCTACACTCTTCATTTGCGAAGAGGGATGAAGGACGATGTATATAAATTTTCATCCATTTGTCTTTAAAAAAAAAAAAAAAAAAAGACAAGAAAAACTGTGTCTGTAACTCCTCATCTGCAGTTCTGTGTCAGTGAACAGCTGCCTTGGAAGTGGGTGCCTGAGAGAGCTAATGCCATATTCCAAGCTTTGCTGCTGCTCAGTCTTCAGTTTCCAGTCAAACTACTTGCAACATGTTGCCTTTTGTTAGGCCCATTCTATAAGCAAATACCTATTCTCTGTTTCTTCTAAATTTCACTTTTGTTTTGTGTATTTGAGTATCATATAGAGGGTGGGCCAAAAGAAGGCTTACACTTTGTAGGTAGGCACTTTCATGTTTTAAAACATTTTATTACATTTAAATTTCTTACTTACAATCAAGGTGGTTTAACACTGTATTTGTATTTAGTAAAGCTTAATCTCATATAAATGTTCAAGATGATTATGAATTGGTTTAGAAGAATGGTTGGATAATTTTGACTTAAAGCATGATACAAATCGTTAAACAATTTGTCAGTTTCTTCTGACCCCTCTGTATATCTTCAGACCAGAGCAGCTAAAGCCAGAGGTTTGGGACTACATCTTCTACAAGAACAAGCCTTACCCTACAGGCTGCAGCATTCCTCAAACCACTCTCGACAAGCTGCGCTCCGAGTTTGAGCACTGGTATCCAGTAGATGTGCGAATGTCTGGCAAAGATTTGATTCCAAACCATCTGACCTACTTCATTTACTGCCACTGTGCCATGTGGCCTGACAACAGGTATTTGACATGTCAAGTCATTTGTCCCACGGCACACAAGTAAATGTAGTGGAAATAGACTTGTCTCATTTAGCACCATCTGCAAATCCCCCCGCGTTTATTTTTAGAAGGTGGGCAGCCGACCACACTGCGCTGAAACAAACAGGCCAAAGCCTGCTCATTGAGGGTTTGAATCGGGAGGATGGTTAACAAAACATGCTCTTGGGGCGTGTGTAAAAGCGACTCAAGGTGAAAAGATCATGAGGATATGAAAATGGTGACTTTCAAAAGATTTCTATCGTTCAAAACACAACGAGAAAGATGTATGGAGTGGATAAGGCGATGCAATCGCCCGCATAGCTATCGGTAACATTGGGTACTACCATTTCGTGTGCTTGAAGGCGAGTGTTTGTGTTGAGTGTGCGCTTTTGTTTAACAAAGCAACAGCAAGATGTATGTTGTTTATCCGTAGTTTAAGTTTACAATATTATTAATTTATCTGGCAGGGGTTATATCTAGATCCATAGATCATCTAGTACTATGTGGCTGATCTAGATCAAGATATTTGACTTTCAAAGATACTGCTACCCCCAGAGTCTGGATAAATGTATAGAATTTATGCTTGATACCAAGGTGTACTTTAAATCAAGTTTGAATAATAAAGCTAAAGAAGGAAGAGAACTGAATTGTGCAGCAACATAACTTGTGTGGATATAATTTATCATCCAGGTTCCACTGTAATGAAACATCAACACCATATGAAGATAGTCAGAGTGCTGTCCATGTTTTTGTTTTTTTCAGTTTTATTTATTAAAAAAAAAAAACAAAAAAAACCTGGGCCTAATCTAAGATCTTGTGAACAAGAGTATGTTGAATAGATAATCGCACGAGTGACCCAAGTGTTTACAGACCAACC
>JBCEWB010566951.1:7563-18434 GCA_039654565.1 Peronia peronii | reverse complement strand
GTGCTAGATTACAAAGAAAAAAGTTAACAATGACGGCAACATTAATAATATACAAAGCTCACAAAAATTCCAGGAAATCCTTATGGCTAAAACAGCAATAAAAAATAAGATAAGAAAATGATAAACAGAAAAAGAATGAAAATCAATAACCCCCCAAAAACAAAAGAAAATTAAGAAGTATTTTGAGAATCCTCATAGTTAAAAAAAAATAATCTGTTCCTGGGTGTCAGGAGTACTCACCTAACCAGGGAACATTGCCCAACATTGTTGCCACCAGGTAAACATTGCTGTCATCATAGGTAAGCTGCACATCTTGGAATCTGATGGGGGAGGTGTAAGTGAACTCTGCCAGCTTCATGACTGCAGTGTTGACAAATGTGTTGGAGATCTGATCGAGGGTGGGATGATAGGGCTCTAGAGGACAAAGACATAAGGACAACTGATATATATCAAGTAGCACATTTTTCTGCATAAGTTTTTAAAATGGAGTTGAAAAACACTCTCATTCTACCCTTTTTTGGTTAAAATCTGTTCTTATCCTCACAAAGATCAAATGTCGCACATACAGACAAAATGAGTCAGATGTTAAAGGGAGAAAATGAGATTTTACCGATCATGGAGTCACAAACATTTGAATATGAATGTCTTGGCACAGAGGAGCAGTAGATAAATTATTTTTCCACCAAAGTAAAGTACACTCATTTCACTTTTGATTGACAACAGTGGTTCAGTACATGAAAATTCTGACATGAGACTTACTTCAGCTGGTCGTGCAACAAATGTTTTTTTTCTCTCACATAATGCAAGATGATGAGACATAAGTGAGAGACAGAGTTGAAAGTAACACTGTCATTCTAAGCTGTTGATAGCTTATCTAGTCTGAGCAACAAAATTTTACTGGCTTAAAATAAATCATTCATTCTTTCTCTAATCTACCAGTTGAGTCATTTTGTTTTCTCTTCAAAAGCTCATGAGCTTTTTTGTTTAAGATTTCAACTGAAAGATGTGATATGTAAAACTTGCCAGTACAAATAGCCGCTGATTCAGCCAGAAAACTATATATAGAACTAAATGACTTGGATTTTGGTTGCAGTGGTTTAACTTACAGCATAAAATATTGCTAGCACTGTTCAAATTACACACTTTTTCAAAAAATCTGCTAAAACTATGAAAACGTACGGTTTCTAAAAGTTATGACAAAATCTTTCCTCTCATCTGCATCATAGCAAATGGTAGTGTCATAGAATGATGCTGCAAAGTGCTCTTCGGTGAAGTCAAAGAAATTGTAGATCATGACCGTCCCTGTCTGCAGTTTTTGAAAAAAAAAAAAAAGAGGAATGAAAAATGAGGACTTCAGTTACTTTCCATTACAATCACAAACCAAGAGCTATTATAGAGGTTTCTGAAATTTGCTGACATCTATGATAACATACTGATTATCTTCTAGAGTGCAATATACCTAGATTTCATAATGAACTATTAAATTCTACAATTCAAAGTCATCACTAACAGTATAAAAACCAGAATAAGTCTGAATATCTCGGTATTAAAAGTGTGATAGCTGATTTATCAAAACAGAACACAAATGGTAACAAAATGACATTCTTGTAATTATCATTTCATTACATGCCGATATCTTTTCCTCTTATTGCAAATAACTCACCAGAAAGATTTTCAAAACTGTCTTTTTCTGAAGACAACTGACTAAAGTCTAGCTCTGAATTGTGTGCTCCAGCTTAAGAATCATACTTGTAAATGAAATAATTTCATAGCTGCAAATACATATCTGAATAAGTCTCATACACTACAGCCATGTTTTTATGTTCCTTCTGCAAATCAGTAAAGAGACTAAAAATTGAAACTGAATTATGCTTGGTGGGAACTGAAAAAATTCTCATTGAGTGAATATTTGCAGAGATTTGTAAATATCTGACAGAATTAACCTGCCAATTTCGTAAATTCTAGAAAACAAAAGATAGATGAAAATCTCTGAGGTTTAGAGGTCACCCTGAGGCAGATTATTACTTTGAGGTGTAGTCTATGATAGACTATTACTTTTTGATCTAAACAAAAGTAACCCCTTACTTTTGAGATCTACCTGAAGCAGACTATAATTCTTGACCTGTCTTGGAGCAGACTATGGTGTTGAGTGGCATCCTGATGCAGAGTACTACTTTTGAGATCTCTTTGATCCCAACTGTTACTTTTGAAATAAGATTACTACTTTTGAGATGCTCTTTGATAATGCTGACTGTTGCTTTTGAGTTCTACCATGAAGCAAACAATTTCTTTCACAATCTATCTCTGTGTTGAAGAATTGCTTTTGAGAACCTGTCCTGAAACAGATTACTACTTTTGAAATCTATCCTGAAGCTAACAATTACTCACTGATATTTATTCTGAAGCAAATATTACTTTTAAGATCTACTCTAAGGTAGATTTTATTTTTGAGAAACTATCCTGAAGTAGACTTTAATTTTTGAGATCTACTCAGAAGCAACAATTTCTTTGGCAATGTCCTTGAAGCACACTTTTGCTTTTGAGATCTACATATCCTGAAGCAGGCTATTGTTTTGAGATCCACTCTGATGTGGACTTTTTTGACCTATGGAATAAATCATCTTGGCAAGACATTGCAAGTGAGGACAACTTAATTTTAGGTAACTGTCACGATGGCACTAATGGAGAATACAGAATGCTTTAATCGTCTAAATACATGAGAAGAGCCATAATAGGAGTGTAGCAAGCACAATGATATATGGTCTACACTCCTAGAGAACCTGCAGGACAAAATCTGATCTGACCAGCCCACTGCGCGTTCACAATGCCCAGCTCCAATTCTAACAACAGGATAACCAAATGATCCTCGTTGCTGCTAACATATGAACAACAACATATATAATTATGTATATATAAAGGGTAACACAAATCAGTTATATTATAGGTAGGTAAACTTACAGATATGTCCTCAATGGTCAGTTGGACTGGCTGCCCTCTCACTGGCTTATCACTTTGTGTGCTCATGTAGCTCCAGTTGTCCTGGTGATAAAATTGTCTATTTTAAGTTTCAGGTAGTTTAATGCCCAGTGTTTTTTCCAAACGAACTACGTTAAGTTTTATATAGATTATAAAAAAAATGGTTACGATGTTCACTGATAGCGTGATGTACTTAAGCGTCACGCTTTGTTCCTTTTCTCACAGCTGTGTAAAGTCTTCTTGTTTATTCTACTATCTATTGCTCCTCATTTATTGCACTTGCACAATTTGGGTTTTCAGCTTGTACGCATGCCCCACCATGTGCTTAGATTGGGATGAGATACTTTCATTTGACCTACTACCTACTCCACTTTCAATTTCATCTTTTTTTTTATATTCCTACTGTAGTGGCAGTAAATCTTCTCACTCCTTTGTCCCAGTATTTTTTTTTCTACTTATAACATAGGATCTTGATATGATCATATTGGGTCTGCCCACCAGATTCATTATAAATTAATCTTGTCATCTTATACTAGCCTCCTCATGGAGAAACTCTTTACACAATCCTAACAATAACAAAATAATATTAACAATATATCGATGGTATTATGCTCTATTCTTGTACCTGGTTTGGGAATTTTTTTCAGGAGACATAAAAAACGATAAAGTGGTGCTGGGATTTTTGTCACATGTGTTTAGACCATGTATTATGTTGTAGTATTTTTAATGCTGATGTCCAAATATCGATGAAAAACCTGCGCAGGGGGTTTCCGACTCATTTAGGCTAAAAATCAGAGTTGGCCTACTTTTTCAAGTTACACGGTTAGAGCACGACACCATCAATATGTAATTGCAACAAAAATAAACAATGCAAACCCAAAATTATTTCCTAATGCTCTTGGTAATCAAGTCATCATTTCAAGTTTATGCTCAGTATCTACTGATGTAGCTCCAAATATCCTAGAGATACAGTTAATTTTTTTGAAGGTTTGATTGTCAAATTTTACTGACAGAATCCCAACTCTTTGGTTGGATGGATGAGTTTTCCTAAAGTTTTGGATTCCATGTCCACTACTATATTTTATTTGTTGAGATGACAAAGTTAATTATTTCAAGATATTATTTTCAAAATCTTTCACTAACTTAATCCTAACTGATCTGGTGATAAAACATTTCAAGTTTTTAATTCAGTATTATCATCTGCACATGAAGAGGACAGGACTAGGATGTGATCATATCCAGTGAGATTGGCAAACTTGAGAGAACTAGATCTCAATAATAATTTGCCACAGTAAAACCTAATAAAACACAGTTTGCAATTTTCTAAATAAACTATTTAAATAATTTTATTAATATACTTTCCACAGTGAAATGATAATATTTTCAGTAGTGAAGCATAAGATAAAGCAACATTCCAAATGAACTTATGAATGTGTGACCAATATGGGCATTACAGTTAAGTAATATAATGGTAATACTTTTGGAGACACCAACAGTTGAAATGTTCACAAACTAAGCTGACCTAGAGATGATCTCCTAATTCTAACGGTCATCTGAACTATTTTATTAACTCTTCAGGTGCCATTGTCTTTCATCAATGCATTGTCAGTTAAATAGGAAACAATCCTTTACAACCTTGCATGAAGCACTGCCATAGCATATTGCATAAGTTAAGACTCTTCTGTTTGGTACCAAACTCAGGAAACCCAGGAACAACTGATTAGAATATCAAGGAAAGGCATTTATTTCTTTTGCTGTAAGTTTATGTTTATTTTTTTCATTGTAACCTCAAAAGCTAGCTATTGCACAGAAATGGACATGTTCACACATCATTTGAGCAACAAACAACAATAAAAAGAAACACACACAAAAATCATCAGATGCACACAAAATAACACACACATAAAAAAAAAAATAAATCTAAGAACAATCATAAATAACAACAAATGCCATTTATCCACCAAGAAATGGCTCATCTGATTAATTTTTACTTGTTGCTCAGATATGATGCGGAGAGAAATTCACACGACAAGAAAATCAGACTTACAGCTTGGAAATAATATTTGAACACACTGTATTGCTTGTTTATGTTGTAGCCCATTAGATTGAAGTCTGTTCTTCTTGACTCAAACACATTACACAGGATTCCTCTTGTTGTACTCTGTTGAATATTTTCTTTTTTTTATTATTCCATAAAAATATATAAAGAGACAAAGAAATGGAATATCTCTTGCATAGACTGAACACAGTACAGTGGGTTTCAAACTCAAAAAATCTTTCATATCTGCTGTAGAGTCATGCTCTTTCTATTTCTTTCTATGTCCAGATTTAAATAGCAGAAAACGAGTGAAAAATTATCATATAATGCATAATGCTGCAACCTCTTCAGTAGTCATACAAACATGAAAGACATCATTTTATAAATACAAGTGCTACTAGGTTTATATATTTCTTAAATAATCCTATTGTAGTGAGTGTACGAAGTCCCAAAATAGCTGCAAAGTGCACAAACTCAGATAGTTTTGAATTCGCTGCTAGGCATGCATGACTTTTCATACACTCAACATTTATATTAAGATGGCCCTAGTATTTTCCCCATGTTATATCATTTTTAACTCCAACTGGTTGAATTTAGCTTCATTCTGATATGAAACTGAGGCACTCTTGGAATGTCATTCATTCATTTAAACCATCCACATGCTGTAGCACTTCTTCAATATTGCTCTCCTTTGTCCTAGCAAAAATTTTCAGCTTTTTACTCAATTCAATGCCCCTGATAGAACTACCAATCTCTTCACTGATCATGATAGTTAAAATACTATAGTGAAATTCTATATGTCTGGCAGAATCTAGTCATAAATCATAAACAGATAATCAATGTCAATTCAGTGTTCCCAAATTATATTTTTATTTTCTGTTGGAACTAGATTTGCTTAGACTACAAGATAAAGGTATTAAAATAGAGAGATAGCTGGTTTATTTCTCAATGTCCTTTTGGCCAATTATTTTGGCCAGTCATTTCACTTAAGAAGAGGTTAAAAATGATAGGGGATTTTGTGACAATACAAGTGGACAAAATATTTACCATTCCAATATATTTGTATGTGTCATCGAGGAAGAGCAGCCCAGTTGGAGTAAGCATAGAGACAATAAGACTGCCGTTCACGGATCCATATTTCAAAACATCAAATGTACCTTGGCTAGGTATGGCTGAGATGATGCATTCTTGTGTTACCTCATTAATTCTGAACTGAACACCTGTCAATGTATACAAATCATTCCATTAAGAGCAACTGTAAAATCACGAGTCTTAAATCGCTGACATCAAATTGGACATGTTCATTTTCATTAGCTATAGGCTACAGAAACAACAACAACAACATGCGCCCCCCCCCTCCCCCCCCCCAAAAAAAAATTTCCTATGATTTAAGTTCTCTCTAAAAAAAGAAATACACATTCCTAATAAGATTACATATTATGGTTTAAGTTGATTTTTATTATGTTTTCTATGTTATACACACTCTATTATATTTAGGCCTCAGGGCTATCTCTGAGGTGCCTATTCCTTCACTGTCCCAGAAAAAAAACTAAAATACCAATAAAAATATGTCCAAAGTTATTTTTGATACTAAAACACAGGGAATGTGGTCAAACACAAGAGTTTTCTCAAAATTTGAATCTCATCACTTAATACCATTTGCACTTCCATTTCTCACTATAGTATGTAGAAGAAGATGACAGTCTACAGGTGACACGCTGTAGAGTGAACAGATTTCCTTGTCATGTCCATAAAAAGTTTAAATATCATTCAAGTGGACATATTAATTGATACAATTCACTAGGACATGCATATACGCAAAAAAACAAATATTTTTTTCCTTCTCTTTATAAAGAAGAAAGTAGTACAATTATGTGCTCCCTATAGCTAAAAATGTATTTAATGGATTTCCATGATCTCAGGGCTGAAAAAAAAAATTAAAAATAATGAAGTTGTGCTTTCATGTAGTGAATTCTTGTAAAAAGTGTTGTTTCTCTTATAATATTTATAAAAAAGGACATCTGTGAAATACGAAAAAAAATCCACGATCAATGAGCATCTCCCCAAAATCTTGACTTACGACGCAGGTGACTCTCTAAACAAGACTCATTTCCATAGGTTTTCGTTGCTGTCATTATTGCTGTGTCAGTGTGTCGCAAGTGCACTAACAATTTTTCTGAATGGTGAATAGTTTTGGGAACAAAAGGCTTGGAAAGGCTACTGTGTTTGTTAAACATTGTTGAGATCAATACAATTTCATTTTAGGACTGAGTTCTTTTTGTTAGGAAATCTAAAATCCATGTTGCAAGAGACCAGCTGAAAATAGTGTGCAAAATTTCACAATTTTAGATTTCCACCCATCTGGGCAAGCTTTCTCAAATTTCACACAACCATAAATACTTACACATCTCTTTCATTCATAGCAAAAAGATCATCACTGTGTTTTGTCCAAAATGTCCCATCTCATTCTTCCATTATTATACCTAAAAATGACCTTAATGAACACAAAGTAGTGTTTTAAATTAATTTCATGTTCATCATCAGATCATGCACACATTTAGTCATCTACAGAACAAGTCCAATCAACTAGTTAACAAAACAAACAAGCAAACAACAACAAATAAAAAACATATACACATACAACAACAAACACAAAATTTAATATTTTAAATTAAGCTTAAAGATTGCTCTGTACTCATATTGTTGAGAGATCACCAACAAAAGACTGAGATTCATGGTGTTTTAGGTATCTATCAACACATACAATACAGTTATCAATATAAGTAGTTAGAAATATAATGAGACATGGTATGGGAGAGTGGAGGAGGGCAGTGTTGATACTTATTTCAACCCTAATTGACTGTTTTTAGTCAATTCACAAAGAATGGTTTCTGAGAAATGCCTGCAGAAAAATATGAGGAGAATTTTCACTGACTTAATTATATGCTTATCTACTGGATCAATAACAACAACAGCTGGATCAATAACATGTGCTGTATCTAACTTGCAATGTATTTCATATGGTACAGAGACACTGACATAAACAAACAAAATCACAAATGCTTTGAGTTAGCTGAGCGTTGTGGAAGCATCTGATGCCATTTTACCTGTATTGAAATCATGAACAAAAGTGGTCTCATACTGAGCATTCATGTCTGGATTTCGAGTGCTATACTTGACCAGCTTCAAGTCCTGATCATACCATACCTAAAATAAAATCATGTGCTATAGTATTATAAGAAAAGACAAGAAAATGTGAATAATTATTACACAACATACTATAAGATAATATAAGATAAGATAAGATAGCGCTTCATTGTTCCAATTATTTTCATTGTACATCTGAGAAACCAACAATCATTCACTGCAAATTATTCATTCCCAAACCACACTACAAGTACAACACAACATCACAACATATGAATATGAATCAAATTAACTGAATATGCCCCATCATTTTTTTTTTTCAGTTGTCTGTCTCAGTGTTGATGATTTGAAATTAATACTTTGTTGAGATCATTTTTTTTTTTTTCAGTTATCTATCTCAGTATTGGTGATTTGAAATTAATACCTTGCTGAGCTGTGAGAAATCAGTTTCAAACTTTATTCCTAAGTACCTATTGTTATAACCAGTTATAATTTACTTCATATCTTTATATGTTCACATCCTGAAGAAACTTTGTTGATGTTATCACTCTGATATTGCATATCTTTGAGTTGATCTTCTTATTTTAAAACAGTTTACCATTACTTTCATCACATTTTCAAAATTATTTACGCTCTGGAGTTATTGATCAAAAATAACTTGCCTATTTGAATTAAATATGATACTGATATTAGATTTTACATAGTTTTTCACATTACGACGAACAGGCTTACATAAGTTTCTATGACTGTGCTTTCTCCTGGTTGAACAGTCTCCAACCGGTAAAAGAAACTGCTGGGAATTGATGGGAGAGGCACTGTCTTCAAGGGATGACCTGAGATATACATAGAACAGACATGTAATATCTTCTCAAATCAATGTTAGACTCATTATTAGCTATGATTAAAATGTAGTAGATCTCTTGTCAATTTATTTTTTAAAAAGTGCACAATCAAAATGATGGAAAACTTAATTAAAAGAAAGAACAATTGAATGGCTGGACAAATGTGCAATCAACAAACCTTAATGTTTCAAGGCAATTCAGACAGACACATATGTGTACATGGATTCACAGACAGTACTCTTAATTTAATAATTTCCTTCTATCTACACTTTCTAAAAGTGGCATAAGAGGCTCATACAACATCCCATATGTCCATATGAATTAAATATTCAAACACCAGACAACTTTTTTTGACTAATTTCCTTTCATAGGTAAAAAAAAAAAAAAGTAACAACAAAGACTCGCAAGTTTAAAAAAAAAAAAAAAAAGCCACATGCAAATATATATTATAAAATGTGTAAATACATGATTAACATAAATAAAATACTACATAAATACATAAATAAAATGTTATACAAAGAGATAAAAATTCATGTCAGAAATAAATTTATATATTTTGCAAGACTGCATGAACCCATATGTCATCGCAGTGGAATTCTGAATGGCTAATTTGGTTTCTGTACATTTCACAGGGAAGTAGAAAGCTGAAAAGCAAGGCATATTTTGGAGGTGGGAATCAGTTTCGATATTAAAGATGTTTCTCGTTACATGTCCAAAGCCTATTTTAACAATTATTATGATAAATTACACAAATAGTGGATTAGTTGTTTAGATACCAAACTTCTGATGCTATTGATAGCTAACTTTGGTAGGCAAGTAGGTCATGAACATCTAAATGGCTACATCAATGAAATGATGCATTGATCAGTGCTCTATTTAACTAACCAGATGATAGCCAACAGTTCAACAAGTCTGAGTCAATTATCTGATAGTTCAATTTATTTGAAAGTTATTCATAGGATATGTTTACAAAATGTTACTCAAAGTTCATGAAAACAACACAACAGCAATAATACATCACAGTTCAGAGTTAACTGTTTAGATTCTTGCAAACAGCAATATGCTGACATTTTGGTACATGAAGACAGCTGGCACTGTGATGAGGTTTAGGTCTCTGCTTAGAAATGAGACTATATGTTAATTCTCTGTGATTCAATGCAGTTTTGAAAGAAATTAAATGCTTATATTGTCTTAAGAAATTCTAATCTATATCATCATACTGTGAGATCATTTGTGCTTTTTGGTCTGCTTTAAAATTCTGTGCTTCTCATGCATAACATCCAACATGTTTTAAATTCTGACTTTTGAAGCCATTCCTGTGGATTAAGCATGTCACTCTGAGCTGTAAAGGGTTAAAAGTTAAAACATCTGTTCCTTAATAAAATTAACAGTTAAATTCTTATATTATCACCTTTAGATTCTTTTGTCCACAGCATTCAATATGCAGGATATAAAAATAATGGTGACTGCACTCTTTCATCTTTCACAAGGTTAAGAGAAGCACAGGACAGGCACACAGGCTTGTGCCAAAAATGTGGTTAATGCAGGGAATGAAATCATGCATGATAAGGTAAGATGGAAAAAGTGTGGCAAAGACATCAGGTACCTATAGCCACTGTATGTCCACAACTAGGCAGCCCTATTTCCCATCAATATATTTGTGTTACAGAGCAAATATGACACTTTAGTGATTTGTTCTGGATTTAGGAGAAATAAACTTATTTCTGTGGCACTCTGTGCATAATATACAGTCAACACTTCTTTATAGGAAAAGTAACTGTTAGGGAAAATATTATGCAGTATGGCTTTAAGGAAATGCTACAGAACTCATGGACTTTGCTGTTCAAACATACTTATTCTTCTTGTAA
>JBCEWB010566729.1:0-18438 GCA_039654565.1 Peronia peronii | reverse complement strand
GATAGATAGATAGATAGATAGATAGATAGATAGATAGATAGATAGATAGATAGATAGATAGATAGATAGGTGGGTGGATGGATGGATGGATAGACAGGCAGACAGACAGACCAGACAGACAGACAGACAGATCGATAGATAGATAGATAGGTAAAAAGTACTTAGGTAGGTGGGTGAGTAAGTAGGTAGACAAGCAGACAAGTAGATAGACAGAAAGATAGACAGAGAGACAAATATATAAATAAGTTAGTTACACAATTCAAACATTTATCAATGAACAAAATTCAATCACTATAGAGAAAATCAAATGATGTCTTTGAAGTTAAAGACTTGATGAATTTCTACATCCTCCTAATGCAATACTATCGGTCTGTTTCTACAATTATTCATCTCTCACGAGGGTTAATAGGGCGGAACAAACTGATTGGCCTTGGAAACAAGTGTGGAGTGAGACCGGGGCGGTCAATGAATACCCGTATGACATAAACGTATTCATTGTTAAGGATGGTTTGGGGTCAAGATATAAGGGGAAGTTGGGAAGGCGGAAAAGGAGGAAGGAAAGGTATGTGTGTCCAATATATTCAGTGTAAGAAAAACGGCAGTAATTATTCCACGTTATCTTTCTAAAAGTACTTATAGATTGACGAGATTGCGAGACCATGATTACTGACTTTTTGGACCACTCATAGGCAGGTCTAATTTGCTTAGAAAATCTCCCATTGATCTCTGCGTCGTCAGTCGTAGTCAGACCCAAACATGAATTAAATCCTGATAAAACTTTGTATTAATGAGTCATGAACTAATTTTTCGTGGTTATATAAGGGCCCACCTTATATTGCACTACAACCAAAAGTGTTACCGCGCTAACACAAGATTCATAACATTTGTCCTCACTTCAGCATTAATCTTTTGATACTTACAGTAGGGTCAGAGGTGAGGTTTCTTTCCTCATATTTGACATACCCGGTTTAATCACTTTGTCTTAATATATCTCAGTTATTGACTGCCATTTAAAATTATTAAAACCCGATTCTGTTCTGGTCAGGATTTTTGAGAAGTTTGTCCCTATAGAAAAAGGGAGAGGTGACATAATAATGATAATCTTTTGTACTTCAATGACTTATTTTTTTCCACAGCAGCAACGGGCATATTCGCGTTCAACTACAAAATTTATGTTTAATAGTCTGTCTTTGTATTCAAAGAGAATAAAAATTTACTCTCAGGCATTTATAAAGTTCTATTATACCGAGTAACATTAAAGGGACTAAAACCAAATCACCAGAGGCGTCAACCCGCCCCAGTTTTCGACCTTTGAACGCGAGGGTTCCCACAGTGTAACTGACACATAAGAATACAATACGCCCATTTTCATTACCATTCAGCCTTGATTCCTGCCCCCCCCCCTCCCTCAACACACACACACACCATCCCGTCCCTTTCCGGAATACTTAAAATGGGCCGGGTTTAGCTACATGTCCAGGTTAGTAGATGGAGTCCATTCTAGGGTTTTCAAATATTTGCACTGCAGGGGGTTCACAGTGGCTATCCTGTTAGAATGGTTTATGGTTACTTTGAATAGAACATAATAAAATTTGCAGCTTGAAGACATGCTTTGTTGTGGTTGTTTTTCAGCTTAGAAGTAGGAATTAATGTATCATTTTACAACTAGTTCGGGATTGTTGTCGGTCTAACTCACACTTCAATATCCTTGCCCTTTTCTTACTTTTTCCTTTGTTGTTGTTATTATTGATGCTGCTCTTGCTGCTGTTCTGATGAAGGCTTATGTCTGTCTGTCTGTGTCTGTCTGTCTGTCTGTCTGCCTGCCTGCCTGCCTGCCTGTCTGTCTGTCTGTCTGTCTGTCTGTCTGTCTGTCTGTCTGTCTGTCTGTCTGTCTGTCCTTACTGTCACATGAATAATATGATGTATGGATGCCTGTCTGTGCTTATCGTGAGCTCTATAGTTTATGAGGAAATTAGAAAAAAGCTTTTGGAGAAAAAAAAAAGAGCAATTTCCCCCATTTGATTGCATAGTTATTCACATCAATGTTATGTGATCAGATTGGTTTTTGAGGAAAAAAAAAAGAAAGAAAAAAGCGGAAAAAAAAGAAAGAAAATGTACTACCAGCCAAGCGTATTCACGGGCTCATGGCGAGCTCCCGGATACCAAAATAATTTTTTCTTCAAAAACCATTATAAAATTTCATGAGGTTGCTCGGCGTTAACTTTTGCGCCAGCTCCTCCCTCCAAAAATTTTATCTGCTATAGCTAAGAAAAAAACAACCTTGGTAGGGCACCATCACTTGTTAATTTTGTCAAATTGTTTCCCGTCCTTGTAGAGACTGGGAAGAATAAAAACGGTAATGGTAATCAAGTTTGGACCGTCACGCTGTTACATCCGACTGGTCAGCATAATTGCTGTGACTGGTCATTATAAGACTATTAGCACATTCCAACCTGCTTGACGCTTATAAGTGTATCACAGACTTGATCTACAACTCTACTTTGTTTTGAGGATAGAAGCAAAAGACAGCAAGAAAACAAACAATTTTTTTTTAAATGAAGGCAATCGGTCAATAGATATTTTTTAATGAATTTTTAATTTTGGAATTAGAAAATTTCATTAAAGCTAGTGAAACTGAAATCGAATCGTTTTCGTGACCGCATGAAAGGAAATGAAATTCAATCCAAAAGACACTTTGATTATGCAAAAGAGTTATAAAATAATTATTTGTAAATAGAATATGCCATTTCATGAAATCCTATGCATTGTCGTCAAATTTCATGAAATGTTTATATCTTATTACTGTTACTTTTTTTTTTAAAGAAGAACAAAACAAAACAAAAAAGACCAGAAGTCACAGTTTTGTGGCCACATTAAATAAAAAGTAAGTTTTGGGCTATCTAGATGCTGTCTATTTAAAAAGAAAAATAGCTGTATTTTCTTTTTTTTTTTTAAAATGTGTATTTTTACTATTTAGCTTTTCAATTATCGCATGTAAATGCGATGACGGCGTATGTAATCAGATAATAGCAGAAGAACAAAAATAAGAACATAGGATCAGGCATGGCGAATTAATGAAGCTATTGCAAAATAATGTTGGTACTGAACAAAGAAATCTCAAGATCCCTGTAAAAACCTTCAAGAGTAGATGGTGTGGCCCTGCTTCTTTAGCCTGTGAATGCAGTTTAAGATTTTTTATAGTTGTATCTTTGATCCTATAATTTATAGATTCTTTTGCCTCCAAAATATTTTTCTGTATGTGATCAAGAAATTACCACTCCCTGTCTGATTACAGCATCCAAAATCTCTCTAGCCTTTTCCTTTCCTCTTCTTTTCTTTGCTTTTTTTGTTCCATATTGCTCCTGATCATCTTCTTTTCATACCTTTCCGCAGCATCCTTCCATCTCGTTGTGTAAGTTGCAGTAGTATTTGCTACCTGACATTCCTCTCCTTTCTTACCGAGCGAATTTTGCTGCTTCCCCATGCTGATCTCTGGCCTGTCAAGTTGGTGAGAGAACACTTGTTGACTATTTTCTTGGAGTTGGGATTCAATATCATAAAAAAAAAATCCCAACAGGAAGGAATGTTTGCCAGCTACTTGTGTAGCACTTCCTTGAATTGCCTTCCATTGCTTGACCACTTCCCTAAAAGCCTTGACAATAACATCTTTCAAACATTGCTACAGTGACAAGCTCTGGAAACTTTTCGTTGCCTCACACGGGAGAATTTTCAAAAACGGGTTTGAAGTTGAAAAAGACTTTTCTCACATGACTGCTGTTCAATACAGTCATCCGTCTATTTGCTTGAAACTGCAAATATAATGAAAAAATAGACAAAAAGTCAAAAGCAGAAAGAGGGCAAGATACCACTGAGTAAGTCTGCAATGTGAAGATGATGGAAAATAACAGCTGAGATTTTCAAAGATGTTGCTTAATCTGGTGACTTTAAAGCCGATAAATCTTGATTTTTAATTCATACTCTGTAACAAAATAGAAAAAACAATACACCTTGTGTCTCCTCTCAGAGCATCAACAAAGAGACTTGTCCAGATCTGTAGGGCTTTTCTTAACTTCATTTGAGGTGCCACCAAGAAGTGAGCACTACAAAATTTTAAAAAATGTGTGCTCGTTTTCCACACTCAGTTATTCTATCGGCTGTCTGTCGAAAGCTTTCATTCACCTCATGTTTTTCTTAGCCTGGATCTCGGCTGATAATCGGGTGGAATCGCAATGTCTCCTAATTCAGTTCTGTAGGTACGAGTTAGCAGAAAAAAAAAAAAGAGTAAAAATTGGGCTTATAGTCTTATTTGGATTTATTTACTTTTAGGTAATTTCTTTGGGCTAGGTGATATGCCTTCTTTCCTAGGTGCTTGTAGATTGGTAGATTAAAAAAATAATAATAATAAACATAAATTAAAAAAAAAAATAAAAAATTAAAGGCCTTGCTCCACGGGGGTGTGGCGGGAGAAGAATGGCATAATTGCAACTGTGTCACTATCTCACATTAAAATTTTGTCATTTTAAGGCCTTCTCTACTCTGTGTTTTTGATTTCTCTGCAGGATCAGTGGAGTCTTGACAAACTCAACTTAAGTATCAATTATTTGTTCCAAGATTGATTCAGCTGAGTCACATGACGTTTCGGTGAATTTTCATTGAATCTTCCCACGATCCCCATCATCTCTCCAAATACATAATGTTTATTGTCTGCTTCCCCTCCCCCCCCCCTCCCCCCCACTTGTGAACATCATCAATCATGCTTCTGTGATCTTTATGGCAATGTGGTGGCCTTCATCAGAAAGATGAGACCTCTTGCCAAGCCTGTTTCTGGGACAATATTTCGGGCACGTTTGGATGCTAATATATCTGCATTTCCCTGGGGCAGTCTTGATTTTTGATGGAAACTTGTCCCTCTCTCTTCTCGGAGTTGATCGTCACCACTCTGTGTCATCGGAAGATTTTAAAGGTCATCCCTCATTTTTCTCTACAGTTTGTTAGATCTTTTTTCAGTCTCTTCATACTTTTGTTGCGCCCATTCTTTTTTTGCACTTCAGTCTGCTGAGATTGTTGGATGTAGAGTTTGAATTTACTTTCTCCGAGTTTTCCAATTTGTGAACAACACCTACTGTCGCTTACATTTCTTTCTTGTAAACTGCGTATTTATATACATTATCGGCCACAATCCTGCCTCTGATACACATCGTGTTCGTTGACTTGCGGCAGTAGTGCGCTAGCATTGCATTTAAATTATCCAAGACTTCATTAAATTTTTATTGCACAAACACTAACAAAAAAACTGGCCGTGTATAAATTGTTTGTTTATGATATCGGTACCTCTGATGGCTTGTATGTATTACAATTGTGTAGCCAGACCGTATCGCCAAACATTGTTAATGAAACCGGGATCTGTGCACTACACTATTGTTTCCAAACTATGGATGGCGCTACTACTTTTCATATTTTTGGATAATTACCAAGGGCAAAACTGAAAACAAGAACATGACTATTCTTTTACAACATGTTTTACAACAATAACCCACATATTTCTTGAGGAGGGGCATACAGACAAATAGCTATGATGTCAATTCATTCAGTACTTGAAAGAGCAACGTGCCCCCAAAACACCAGAATAATTATATGGTCAATGGTACTGGTAGGCTGTAGAAAAAAAAAAATGGAAGCAACTGTTATTGTACATTGTCACAAAGTTAGCTTCAGAAGGTTTTCTTGACTTCATGCACATGGGGGAACAGTACGAAGAACTCTAAAGCAGATAAAACACTCTTGGACGAAGCTCCATGGTATTTGAACTAGAAAAAGCCACCTAAACTTATCTTACATAGATGTGACGTCGGTGGACCTTTCTCATGAATAGACATCCTCTTGTAACAAAGAATCATTGACACCTAATAAAGGAAGGACGTGAAAATAAATGCTGTGAATAAATCACCAAGCATCGCCGGTTGCAAAGAAATTGATTTTATGCAGTTGTGACTTTGAATTTCATTCTAAAGCTCTTCCATAGTTTCTTCCAATACTTGCCTTTACTTGAAACCGAAGCAGATTCATTCATATTGCGCTCATCCACATAATTAAGACATGACAGTTAATCCAATTTTTTTTTAGACAGATCACCAACCTTATGACAATCCAGAAAATGTTTGATTTTATTATTTAAATAAGCCTTCCAGGCATCTGGGGACGGCTATCTCGTTTGATTTTTATCACCTGGTTTCTATCTGAGAGTACTATATACTTGGCAAGTTCGAAATGCGTGTCACTTCACTGTTAAACTGTACCACTTTACGATATGAAATTTTCTTTTAAAAATAGGTTATTATGTCCGGATCTAAAGTATGCCCTTATAATTTCCATTCTCAGACCCAATAAACTGCAAGCGATAATTGACTAATTTTTTTCCCGATCCATTGATGAAGAGAGAGATTTAGGAAGAGAAATGAAATAAATCAAATTGCACTCAGTAACAACAAACACATTTTGTTTGAGTAACGATCAGTTTAATCATCCAAAATATTAACATTGAGGTGTGCATGCTTGTTATATACATTGTTTCACATGGCAGGTTGTCTTATTTTCAAAAAAAAAAAAAGAAAGAAATCCCCCACGAAAGTCCTGGGTTTTCTACTAGTTTTAATAATTTAACTGCCTATAGGTATAATGTTGCAACTATGCACGAGTATTCAGCTTTTGGGAAGCGTTTTTCCTAAAATTTCAGACTAAAAATACAAGTATAGTATGTATGCAAAAGCTCATAGATTTAGACTACGTGCACATGGTAATATTTAAAATGAAACCTCTGGTTATCTCCATTTCCATGCATTTACTTCACAGCAAGTAATATTAAAGACATCTGGCAATTGTTCTGTTTATGACAGTAGCATTTTGTCACTTTGTAGAAAATCACATAATCATACCTTAGATCATATAAACCTACATTTTCATGTGGATAAATGTACATTTTCACATAAAAGATGCCTATTAACACAAACACATACTAAGTAATACATCATTTCACAGAGGATAACAATTTTTATAAGGGCACAGATTTGTGAAAATATTCAAGTTATTTTAGAAAACATCAAATAAACTTTACATAGTCATCCGGAGATCAAATGAATTTATAAATACAATGAAACAAATATTCTGGCAATCATCATTGGTTGAACACAGTTTTAAGTTTCATTTCACATGTTATAAGAAACGGATGAAAATGTTTCTCCTTGACCAAGATGATATGTTTCAGGCTTATTCCAATTAAAAGGCATGTACTGTCATGTTCCCCCAAGTCCTAAATGTTTGAAACAGTGTGTGCTATCTGGTAAGTTGAAGTAAACAGCCTGAACCATCAGGTACAAAACAATAAAAAAACAAACAAAAAAAAAAAGCATCTATCTCTATCCACAATCATTCAGACAGTTTGAAAACATTAGCAAGAAACAATAAAAATATCCAGTATAAATATAATCTTTCAGCCACTGGTAGCTTATAAGAAAATGAAAAGTAGGGCCATAAAACACAACATTGTCCCTATCCCTTTGCCCCCCAACCTTGCCTTTTTGTTTGTTTGCTTTTTTTTTTCTTTTTTCCCTCTGTTCTTCTTTTTTCTTTTTTTTTTAATCCTCTCTCATTTTTTTTTTCTTGGTAAGTTTCATACACTTCTGTGAATGGAATTTTCAAAATACAGATTGTAAGATGATTACAAAAAAGTTCCAGATAAATTGTTTTACCTTTCACCCATTTCTATTTGGGATTTCTGGTTATCTCTTTTTCCATTCGTTCACCTCACAACAAGTATGAGACATTTCATGGTAGTGAAAGACAGGGCCATAAAATACAACATTATCCCCTACCCCACCCCTGCCTTTCTTTTTGTTTTTATCTTTTTGGAAAGTTTCATACACAATGTACAGACAGGCTGATCAGAATACAGATTGCAAAAGCTTACAGATCTATTTATTACCACATCTCATTTGTTGTTTTTGTTTATTTGTTTGTTTCCTTTTTTTTTTGTAAGTTCTATATACAAATGTAAAGAAGAATTAAGAAAATATAGATCATAGGATGATTACAAGAGTTTACAGATTTTCCATTCTACAATTTCAGAGAGGAGGTCTCTGGTTATCTTTCTTCTATAACTTTTTCACACTGAGTAACATATCAGACATCTGATGACTGATCTGTCTAGGACAGCACTTAACATTCTGACATTTCAAAGAACGTCACAAAATCACATAATGACACTCAAAATCATATAAATCTACATTTCCATTTCCAAACAAACAAAGCCTCCCCCCTTCCAACCCCCAAATACTGGCATAATTTCACAACAGATAAGACAGGTATATACACAAACTTGCATTTCCATTTTCATACACATACATATATATATATATATTATTACAGTATTTCACTGAAGATGACATAAGTACTTAAATATGAGACATAACACAATGAAATCAGGCATTTGTCAAACCGAGGTTACTGGAGAAATCACAATTTTTTCAACATTGAGTGAGTTCTTAATGCATTTTTTTTCCACAAAAGCCTTCTATGTCTATTTAAAAGTGACTTCTAGAGTTGAAGTTGTTGAAATATACTGAGTAAAAGTCCGAATGTTGTTTTTTAGGGACATGGCCTAAATCAGGAATAATGAGGATAAGCAAAGAAAATCAGCTATTTTCTCAAAAAAATCAGCTGCAGCAATAGGCCAGCTCCAGTGTCTTAAATTACTAATTTCTCGACTTCTACTCAAGTACAACAAAGATTTTTCACCAAAAGAAAGGGAAAGGAATGTCCTTCACAGTAACACCGATGACTTAAAAACTGACCACCATCCGATTTATCTTCTCGTATCTCATACATCTACAGTTTCACTTTTAAACACACATTGTCACAAGGTGTAGATGGATTCTCCAGATGATAGCTACTTGCTATTTTGAAATCTTGATATTGATCTCTCTAGAAGGTTTCTCATTTGCAGATATCACATAGTAAGATGTCCCCAAAAGTAATTCTAATTTACAGTTCATAAAATGTAAAGATCATTTGCTGCTCTTGAGCAACGGTGCTATTCTTCATGATGTATGCAAGTAGCTACTGATTCCCAAGATGATTTGTATAAAGTTCATAGAATTATATCACTGGCTCCAAAGACAATCTTCAATTGCTGTTCTTGATCAATGGTGCTGTCCTCCAAGAGGATTATGTATAAAGTTCATAAAACTGAGTCACGGGCACCAAAGGCAGATCCTTCCTTCCTGTTCTTGAACGGTGCTGCTGTCCCTCAAGATAATTTGTATCAAGTTTGGTTCTCTCCTGTTGCGCATGTTCTGCAATATAAACTGTAGTTGTGTGTACCACACCGCAGCTGAGAAAGAAGTGGGACATGAATTCTGACTGTAGCTGATTCAAATGACTGAATAATTTTCTGTATAAATAAAACTAAAGAGACAATACAAAAATGATTCCTATTAAATAACCTTTTCTTTTTTTTAATAAAATCCCGAGCTCCTTTTTTTTATTATTTTAAAAAAAAATTTTTTTTTTTTTAGGTACCTAGTTAGTACTGTTTGATTGTTAAATAGGCGAGAGCCCATATACACATATATGTAAACACATCCAAAGATAACACTCACACACACAACAACAATAATACAAAAATAAAGTGCGGTTCAAGATGTTAACTCGTTGTGCCCTTGTTATTGTTAGTATCACCTATTCTAATATCCTTGGCCTGTAACAGGACTCAGGGGGGAGCTCAGCCCTCATACCCATTCCCTATAATGGGAACTTCCTTGTTAGAACTACACCAGTTTCCTATCGGCCTAAATACTGCAGAGTTCAACTTTTAAATATATATATGGTGTAGATTTTTTGTTAATTATTATGTAACGGTGCTCATTAGTGGGATGAACTAGCTTTACTTTAACGTCGGGGAGAAAAGAAGAGTGATACTTTTCTTGTAATGTTTATTGCACTATATTGCGAATCTCAACCGTTTGACAATTGCAGATCCATGTCTAGTATGTGCTGGGGCATGTAAAAACTGCTTAAAATCATGCTCAGACAGGTTTTAGTTACAATGCTAATCTAGACCATTTCCTCTACCATGCGCTGTGTTGTCTGCAGTGGTCTCAAAACAGCCATGTTGAGGGGTGAAAATAAAAACTTTTTAAATTTTATGTTTTATTTATTTTTTTAAAACAATGTTAATGTATTAGTCGTAGTATCCTCTGCAGATTTTGTTTGGTACCACAATATCTCTAACACATAAGGAAAGAGTGATAAAACTAACAGTACTTACATTTCCCTATTGTTTTGTATTTTTGTTTTTCCTTTTTTTCTTTGGATGGATCTGTGGAGCATCTATGTCAAAAGGACCATTGCCTGTCACACCTTTTCCGCACCAACGGGAACCAATTCTATGAGCAATACCTGGTGTAATATGTCACTCATTCCACAGTTTTCTGTAGCGAGCTTCTGTGCTAAATATATTTACAAGATAACCCCCCTTCCCATATTTAAATTTTGAGACAGCCAACTTCCCAATCAGTATGGCATGATTCACCTGTAACAAAGATTTTTAATCTAACCTGTCACGCTTAATTATGCCAAATACAATCAACTCTTGACTTGGTGGTAACCAAATTCCCATGAAGGCTGTTATATGGTTTCCAATCCCTTCTCAAAGGGCTGGTACTTGTTCACACATTACGAAGAAATGTTCCAAGTAATCAACATCTTTACAATTATCACAGTTTTATGTAAAAGGATAGTTTCATTCATACAATTAAGTGACGTCGTCCAGTGTATGTAAATCCACATTAAATTTTCTCTTCCACAGCTCATGACATAAGAATATAATAATAATATGAATACACTCATAAAATCCCTTTGCCATTATTGTACCAATATCTATTCCTCTGAATTTCATACTTCCTGGTGGCCTATCTTGTGATCCCGCTGGAAATCTCCAAAGTGCTTTGTTGATGACACTGTAGTTCAATAAAGCTCGAGCATAGTCCCCATACTTTTGGATGAACTCCTGTAAAGATAAAACTCCGTTCTCATTGTACATATTGCTTACATGTAATATATTACGTTTGATGCAGCTTTCCAGGAACAGCATTCTATTTCTTTGTCTTATGTCCTTGTCATTGAATATGACCGAGCCTATCACTGTCTCAATATTAAAAGAGTGATTATGTGTCACCCAAGTTTTGAGGATATTTCTCCAAATATCATTTCTTAGATACTTCAGGCCTTAAATTCTTTGATGGGTACATTGGCTCTAAAAGCTGCAAGACCCCCTATTGAGGTTAGGTTGCCCATGGTTATTACAGCCCAGTCGTGTTTACTTTGAGTGATAAGCTGTTCTGCCCAACTTAAATATACAGATGTTTGTTTGCCTAAATCAATCACTTGAAGGCCACCCTTTTCATAGGGGCCACACATATGGAAGTTCTATTTACATTTAGAGTAAAGTGTTTTTCCATCTAAATCCAAGAGTATCTACATAAAGTTCATGAAATGGTGTCATTAGCTCCAAAGATGATCCATCCTTTCCTATTCTTGAATAATGCTTTGTCCCTCAAGATGATCTGTATCTAGTTTGGTTTTTTTCTTTGTAAATGTCCTGCAATATAAAGCGAGAGAACTGTAGTCTATAGTAAACATACACCACTTTCTGACTGTTTGAATAATTTTCTGTATAAAAAAAGAAAACCAAAGAGACAACATAAAAATCATTCCTATTAAAATGACTTGTTTTTTTTAGAACTAAAATCCAGAGATCTTTTTTTCTTTTTTTTTTTCTGGTACTTAGTACTAAGTTTGATTGTCAAATGGGCAAGAACCCACATATACATATGTGTAAACACATCCAAAGATAACACTCGCATACACAACAACAAAAGTAAAAAAAATAAAGTGTGGTTCAAGATGTTAACCCATTGTGCTACATATCAATATCAAAATATTCATAATTTCACAAAGACAGTATCATTATGAACATAAATAGATATTGCCATTTCCATACACACATATAGACAGATAAACATATTCTGTAATATAACATTTCTAAAACGATAACAAAGGTATTCATATATATTATATTTCCATTTTAGCGATAACAAAAGCAAAATTTCATTTCACACTAACATAAATATCTAAACACACATACACTCACAAGAAAAAATGATTACATTATTTAGCAACTGATAGCATGGGTATGCACACATATTCTATCTGCTTTGTATTTCCACATGACACTTTACAAAAGTGACATAGGTATACCTATACACTATACAGTAACAATTCCATTTCTATAACATAAGCAAATACACACACAAAATAAAATATTCATCATTTAAGCTAGCTCCCTTAATAATCTACATTTCAATTTCTACATACATACAAAACATACAATCTACAGAAAAAAGTAAAATATTCAATCATTTAACAGGTGCTGAAACAGTTTTGCTCATAGTCTACATTTTAATTTCTACATACATATATACACACAAATATACAAATCAAAATATTAAAGCATTTCACAAGAACTGACATTACTTTGCTCATAATGTCTACATTTAGATTTCGACACAAATGCACAAAACAAAAATTCAATCATCAAAAAATTCAATCATTTAACAGGAGCTTTGCTCATAATCTACATTTCAATTTCTACATATATACAAACACATTACACAAATCAAAATATTCCAGCATGTAACAAGAGCTGACATTGCTTTGCTTCTAATCTAGCAAAGATTTCGACACAAATACAAACACACAAATACACAAAAAAAATTCAATCATTTAACAGGGGCGGACATAGTTTTGCTCATAATCTACATTTTAATTTCTTCACACATACAAACACATAAATGCATAAATAAAAATATTCCACCATTTAACATGAGCTGACACATCTTTGCTCATAGTCTACATTTGGATTTCTTCACACATACAAACACACACATGCACCAAAAAACAAAATATTTCATTTAGTAGGAGCTGACACAGCTTTCCTCAAATTTTACAAAAACAAAAATGACATAAGTTGGTTCATTCAATAGAACTTTATAGGGAACTGAAAGGCATTAAATATGACATTATCCCGTACCCCTCCCCTGCCTTTCATTATTTTTTTTTTTTTTTTATGGAGGCCCCCAATTAATTTTTTTTTCATTCATTCACTTGACACTGATAGTATTATATTTTAATATGTATGGGACATTGCTTGGAAACACACATATCAACAAACAAAAAAATCCATCATTTAACACAGGCTGACATAGCTTTGCTCATAATCTGCATTTTCAGTCAAACACATACACAAACATACATGTAAACAAACAAAATATTCCATCATTTAAAAGGAGCTGACATAGTTTTGCTCATAATCTACATTTTGATTTCTTCACACACACAAACACATACATACACACACAAAAATATTCCATCATCTAACAGGAGCTGACCTCACTTTCCTCATAATCTACATTTCAATTTCTACATACAAACACACAAACCAAAAAATTCCAGCATTTAAATAGATTTGACATTACTTTGCTTATAATCTACATTTCCATTTCCACACAAATACAAAGACACACACACACACAAATTTAATCATTTAACAGGAGCTGACATTGATTTGCTCATAATCTACATTTGGATTTCTTCACACATACAAAAACATGCACCAAAAAAACAAAATATTTCATCATTTAACAGGAGCTCAAATTCTACAACAACAAAAATGACATAAGTGGGTTTATTTGATGACTAGAACTTTACAGGGAACTAAAAGGCAGGACCATTACATAAGACATCATCCCCTACCCCACTTCTGTCTTTCAGTTTGTTTGTTTGTTTTTTATAGAGGCCTCCATTTAAGTTTACTTTCATTTACTTGATACTGATAATACTACATTTTAATATGTATGAGACATCACTTGGAAACACACATATCCACAAATAAAATATATCATCATTTAACAGGAGCTGACCTAGCTTTGCTCACAATCTACATTTTCAGTTCAACACACATACAAACACATATGTACACAAACAAAATATTTCATCATTTAAAACAAGCTGACAGATCATTGCTCATACTCTACATTTTGATTTTTTCACACACACAAACACACAAACAAGATATTCCACCATTTAACTGGAGCTGACATAGCTTTCCTCATGATCTACATTTCAATTTCTACATACTTACACACAAACACACAAATAAAAAAATTCCAGCATTTAAACAGATCTGACATTACTTTGCTTATAATCTACATTTAGATTTCAACACAAATACAAACAACAGTTACAAAACATAAAATTCAATCATTTAACAGGAACTGACATAGCTTTGCTCATTCATAATCTACATTTGGATTTCTTCACACATACAAAGACACAGATGCACCAAAATATTTCATCATTTAACAGGAGCTCAAATTCTACAACAACAAAAATGACATAAGTGGGTTCATTCGATGACTAGAACTTTACAGGGAACTGAAAGACAGGACCATTACATAAGACATCATTCCCTACCGCACCCCTGTCTTTCAGTTTGTTTGTTTTTCATGGAGGCCTCCATTTAAGTTTATTTTCATTTACTTGATACTGATAATACTACTTTTTAATATATATGGGACATCACTTGGAAATACACATATCCATAAATGAAATATATCACCATTTAACAGGAGCTGACCTAGCTTTGCTCACAATCTACATTTCAAGTTATACACATATACAAACACATACAGACAAACAAAATATTTCACCATTTAACAGGAGCTGACATATCTTTGCTCATAATCTACATTTTCAATTAAACACACAAAACAAACACATATATACACAAACAAAATATTTCATCATTTAAAAGAAGCTGACAAATCATTGCTCATACTCTACATTTTGATTTTTTCACATACACAAACACACAAACAAGATATTCCACTATTTAACAGGAGCTGACATAACTTTCCTCATAATCTACATTTCAATTTCTACATACATACGTACAAACACACAAATAAAAAAATTCTGGCAATTTAAAGAGATCTGACATTACTTTGTTTATAATCTACATTTAGATTTCAACACAAATACAAACACACAGTTACAAAACATAAAATTCAATCATTTAATAGGAACTGACATAACTTTGCTCATTCATAATCTACATTTGGATTTCTTCACACATACAGACACATATGCACACCAAAAAAAAAATATTTCATCATTTAACAGGAGCTCAAATTCTACAACAAAAATGATATAAGTGGGTTCATTCAATGACTAGAAATTTACAGGGAACTGAAAGGCAGGACCATTACATAAGACATCATCCCCTACCCCATCCCTGCCTTTCAGTTTGTTTGTTTTTTTATCGAGGCCTCCATTTACGTTTATTTTTGTTCATTTACTTGATACTGATAACATATTTTAATATATATGGGACATTGCTTGGACCTCATTGCATCATTTGACAAAGATAATATAGTATTGTGGATACAAATCTACATTGCTATTTTCATACAGACATGTAATATACATACATAACTAAAATATTACACAATATCACATTTCCAAAAAGATAGCACAAATATGCATATATATCCATAGTTCCATATCTACATGTTCACACACACATTTCACAATAAATATCTAAACACACACTCAATAAAAATTATGACATCATTCAGCAATTGGCGGCATAGGTATGCACATATAAAAAATACTTGCTTTCTATTTCCCCATAAACACTTTACAAAAAATGACATAGGTATGCCTACATAGTAACAATTCCATTTGTAATCACATAAGCAAACACATACACAAAATAAAATATTCATCATTTAAGCTAACTTCATAATTTACATTTCAATTTCAATACAAACACACATATACATATAGAAAAATATACCAAAATTTAACAAGAGCAATATCAACAAAAGGAAGGGTTAACTGGCTTATTAGTTGGTTGGTTTAGCTGAATGCTTAAACAAGAGTTGGTTAGTTCTTCCAGCCAGCTACACCATGCAAACAATTACACCCCAAGCACAGTGCATGAAACTCGCCAAAAAAATCAGTGTATACAAATATCCAAATATAACAATTTCACAAAGACAGAATCATTACAGACATAAATAAATATTGCCATTACCATATACACATATAGACACATAAACCTAATATTACAGAATATAACATTTCTAAAATGATAATGCTGGCATTCATATATATCATTATATTTCCATTTCAACAACAAAGAACAAAATTTTCATTTCAGAGTTCACATAAATATCTAAACACAAACACTCTCACAAGAAAAAATAATTACATCATTTAGCATTTGCTAGCACAGGTATGCACATATAATATCTACTTTCTATTTCTATGTAGACAGACAAAGAAAAATACAAATCACTTCACAAAAAATGTCATAGGTAAGGCTAATATCAATATTTCCATTTCTACACACATAAACAAGCACATTTACATACAAAACAAAATATTCATCATTTAAACTAGCTTTTGCTCATAATCTACATTTCCATTTGTACACATATACAAACACACATATATACAAACAACATATTCCACAATTTAACAGGACATAGCTTTGCTCATAATCTACATTTTCAGATATACACATACATAAACATACATATACTAAAAAAAAAAAATCCATCATTTAACAGGAGCTAAGATAGCTTTGCTCATAATCTACATTTCCAGTTAAACATATATACAAACACACATATACACAAACAAAATATCCCATCATTTAATAGAAGCTGATATAGCTTTGCTCATAATCTACATTTGGATTTCTTCACACATACAAAGACACACATGCACAAAAAACCCCCAAAATATTTCATCATGTAATAGGTGCCAACACAGCTTTGCTCAAATTCTACAACAACAAAAGAGGTTCATTCAATGACTACAACTTTACAGGGAACTGAAAGGCAGGACCATTACATAAGACATCATCCCCTACCCCACCCCTGCCTTTCAGGTTTTTTGTTTGTTTTTTTTATGGAGGCCTCCACTTAAGTTTAATTTCATTCATTTACTTGAGACTGATAATATTATATTTTAATATATATGGTACATCCTTTGGAAATGCACATATCCACAAACAAAATATTTCATCATTTAATAGGAGTTGACAAATCGTTGCAGGTAACCTACATTTCCATTTCTACCTACGTACAAACACATATACACAAACAAAATATTCCATCATTTAATAGGAGCTGACATAGCTTTGCTCATAATCCACATTTCCAGTTAAACACATATACAAACACACATATACACAAATAAAATATTCCATCACTTAACAGGAGATGACAAATCGTTGCTCATAATCTACATTTTGATTTCTTCACACATACAAACACACACACACACACAAAAATATTCCATCATTTAACAGGAGCTGACATAGATTTGCTCATAACCTACTCTTCCATTTCTACACATATAGAAACACAAATCCACAAAGAAAATATTTCGTCATTTAACAGGAGCTGACAAATCGTTGCTCATAACCTACATTTCCATTTCTACATACATACAAACACATACAGACAAACAAAATATCCAATCATTGAACAGGAGCTGATTGCTCATAATCTACATTTCCAGTTAAACACATATACAAACATGTATACACTAAACAAAACATCAAATCATTTAATGGGAGCTGACACAGCTTTGCTTATAATCTATATTTCCAGTTATACACATATACAAACACATATATACACTAAACAAAACATCAAATCATTTAATAGGAGCTGACATAGCTTTGCTCATAATCTACATTTTGATTTCTTCACACATACAAACACACACACACAAATATTCCATCATTTAACAGGAGGTGACATAGCTTTGCTCATAACCTTTCCATTTCTACACATATAGAAACATATATACACAAACAAAATATCCCATTATTTAATAGGAACTGACATAGCTTTGCTCATAATCTACATTTCCAGTTAAACACATATAGAAACACACATATACACAAACAAAATATCCCATCATTTAATAGGAGCTGACATAGCTTTGCTCATAACCTACATTTCCATTTCTACACATATACAAACACATATATACACAAATAAAATATTCCATCATTTAACAGGAGATGACAAATCGTTGCTCATAATCTACATTTTGATTTCTTCACACATACAAACACACACACACAAAAATATTCCATCATTTAACAGGAGCTGACATAGATTTGCTCATAATCTACATTTCCAGTTAAACACATATATAAACACACATATGACCCATTGCCAAATAAGAGAAAATCCTATAGGTCATGTGATACAAGTAAGAAAAATAAGCATTTTGCAGTTC
>JBCEWB010566508.1:0-18440 GCA_039654565.1 Peronia peronii | reverse complement strand
ATCTATCTATCTATCTATCTATCTATCTATCTATCTATCTATCTATCTATCTATCTATCTATCTGTCTATCTATCTAGCTATCTATCTATCTATCTCTATCTCTCTCACACACACAATACCTCGAATGCCACAGAGCATCCTACACAAACTTGGAATCGGCGATGCCAGGCGACCAGTCTCATATGTGGGGGTGTGAGGAAGATCGCCAGAGACCGAAGAAAATGGGAGAATACTATTATTCACAAGGAATGAAGAAGAAGTGACTGGCTTCAGTACCACTCTGTGTGGTTTCAAAAAGCACTCGGCATATAGGCCTATTATTTAACTGTAGTTATATGACAGTTCTCACACAAAGGTTTGAGATAATTTAATTTCCTTTATTCTAAATATACTTTTCTCCGCTGTTTGTTTTGTAACAAACACTGTCCTAAATCATCACCAGAATTGGGAAATACTAGATTTCAGTACCGATTGCAGGGAATCTAGTTTAATTTCCTGAAAGCGGAGTAGTTCCTCGTTGAGAGAAATAAGGCACGTTTGATTTGTATTTGTTGTCTTTTGATTATCACTATCACTACTTGTCTGTTTCCCACACAACACGACACTACACCAGCGTTCTATCATGTGTTATTCTAACAAGCAATACCGGCAAGTTTGTTCTTTAGACATCACAGCTACATCTGATCCTACTAGTGCCGCTGGTACATTTTTCACCATATACATGCTTGGTTTCTCGTAGATCCAAAGGAAAATCGTGGGCTCAAAGTCCAAGATCATTTATTACAATTTCAATAGGTTCATGTTGACAGTTTCGTGTTTTTGCTCTAAGAAATAATGTTACGTTTGTAGAAATCGTAGATGTAGCCTATTCAAAAGGCTGTGTGCTGCGGCAGATCTTTCCCATGGCAGATATTCAGTGTTCGAAATATTTGTGCACAGGAGGCCAGTAGAACATGATCCAAGCTCAACACGTAGACTCTCCAGTAGCCATCCACATCATGCAAATTGCTAACCTTAAAAATGTCGGTAGGAATTGCACAGTATATATAATCAGGGGTGCCAAACTATTTTCATCAAAAGATTGGACAATTTTATTGGATTGGTCAGCACGGTACGGTTACGTTATATTATGAGACATGTAAACTAAGCCTACAATTGCCATGTCAACAGAACTTTGAAAGTTTCCACTAGAAGTTGGGTTTGCAAATGCAATGGCTTTACTGTGTGTAAAAAAAAAAAGTGGTTTTGTTAAGTAGAAAATAATGCACCGGCACAGTAATGTGGTTACCCCCCTGACAAATGTTGTTGGGATACCATGCCAGACTAGGATCTCCACACCGCTCTCCGTCGTCCGCTTTTGATCAGTGATGACAGTCTGACCAGTCCATTCTTTGGCGTAATCAAGCCAAGCCTTGCCGGCTCTGTCTCCTATACGTTTTGCCCTGCCTCCAGTTTGCTGTGGAGTATGAACTTAGACCAGGAGTCATGGCAGCTGGTTTGCTGGTTACTTTGTTCAAATTCTCCTGATTTAAACTGTCCATCTAATTTGGCCAACTCCTCCCTTTACTATACTCAAATATCACTCTCACAATGATGCCCGCCCCATGTTGAATGGCACAGTCACATGAAAAACAAATAACAGAGCTGTACTATAATGGAGCATGAACCGGGTCATTTGAAAAAAAAAATAGAAACTAGGAGTAGAACAGAAGAAAGGAAATCTCATACCAGTGAACAAACACGTCAAAAAAAAAAAAAAAGAGCTAACAAATACCATAATACAAACATAATAACACATTCTGGTCACGAATTCACTAATTTTAATTGTGGTGGGCAGATTAGAAAGAAAGGTAAATTAACCTTTAAAAAAAGAAAAAAACAAACACACAAAAAAAAGAAAAAAGAAAACACTAACATACAATCGAAACAGACAGAGAGAAAGAGAGAGAGAAAGAGAGAGAGAAAAAACTCCTATATAACAAGAATACAATTTCATAATTATGCTACATGGATATCTTTCTATCACTCAAAAATAACCAAACTCCATAGCTTCATCTTTCAATTTCGTTACGGTTGGAATATAAGGAAAAATAAGCTGCAACAATTAATTAGAAGATCCAGGTTATTATTATTGCATTAACAACAAATTACCCGATAATTACCCCCATAATTACATGTAAGCTTATGTGTTCATATGCTAGTCGAAGTCCCTGGACAGGAATAAATAAATAAACATAATAATCATTAAATTTTCTCATAATACATTGCATGCAACACGTACATGAGGAAAGGAAGTGCATATGGCACCAGATCAATCTTTTTTTGTTTATTTGTTTACACACTTGCCATGTTTACAAGGCTAACCCTGTTTGTCTATCCTTTTACTGTCGCACAAAAGGAACTGAAAACACACTTAAAACCCATACCAAAACAAGAACGAAGTAATCAAACGCTCCAAGTTTCTCAAAACTTAAATCTGAGCGCTTACAACCCAATAGCATTTCCGCTCTTCAAATGTGTCAATAGATGAATATTTCCGAGATGCTCATATTGGACACGGTATCCACAGACCTCACCCCGATGCTACAGAACGACTTTCTCCAAGAGTCTGTGACAGGCACAGAGACATATTAAAGGAAGACAGGAGCATAAAAGTAGACATCTGTGGACTCTTACATTTGATATCACCTATGTACAATGTGATAATGTCAAATAACTACAGTCGTCCCTCCCTATATTGCGGTTCATCTTTCGAGGCTTCACTGTATCGGGTTTTTTAACGTGTATATGTATTTCTGTATTGCGGATTTCCCGCTATATGGCGGATGTACCATTATAAACAAAATATTTAAATTTCGATCATAACAGTTTACAAGAGTGTGGGAAACGATAATAGATTAGAGGGGGGATTGATAACAGTACAGGGGAGGTTTATAAAGGTTTAAAATGTAGCCTATGTAAGTATCAAAATAAATATAGTATCCCTACTCCGCGGATTTTTTATAATTTGAACTTAATCAGTTTGTTAGTACTTTTGTTTGCATTTCCACTTCTCCTAATCAGACACAGCCTTGCCTTGTCAAAAACATGTGGTTAATTTCCATTGTTGGAGAAAAATTATAACTTTATTTACAACTTTATTCGAGATAACCACCAGGAAGGAGGCTGAAAAACTTATCAAAACGGAAAAGTACAACTTTATAGTTCCTCAGTTGGTTAACCAGCTTTTCAAGGAACATAGAGGTACGCCACAAAATCATGAGATAGTTCTGCATGATCTCGTTTGCTTTTTTTAAAAAAAAAAACAAAAAAACAATTCATTATCATATTTAAAGAACACAGCAAACTGAGAGCAATAAATTATAAAAATGATGACCCCCCCTCCCCCCCCCAAAAAAAGACACACTTCTGAAACTAAATGATTTGTCTTCATTGTTGGAGTATCATGAAACCATCTTTGTGTTCAAATATCAAAAAAGAAAAAGCCAGAATAACAGCAGGGAAGGGAAATACTCTTAAGAATTAGAAAAGGCAAGAGAAAAAAAGAGCAAGAGAGAAAGAAAGGGGAGAGGGATAAGGTGAAGAGATATTTTTCCAATTAAAGACATTACTGTTCCTTTCCTAGCATCTCAAGTTTATCGAAGTATGTTTTCAGAATAGCTTCGAGACAACCTCCACCAGGAGGTTGAAAGACATATAGAGAACGTAGAATAGTTATTTCGAGTGTAACAAGTAATCTAACAAATTTAAGGATTTTTTTGAAACCTTAAGTCCTTTCTTTTCAAGGTGCATCAAATCCAAGCACATTATCTAAAAGAGGATCTACTTGTTAGCAAAGATATACACAGAGAAGCATGGATTGACAATATGTTTATTACTGCAATTAAGTAAAAATGTTCTTTGTACTGGATACTCATCACACAGCGGCGACATTAACAAATTATGTCACCAGGATTAAATGAGGCTTTTTTATGGCCATAGACTATAAACTGTTTGTAATTCAATAATAACCATCATAAACTATGTCCAATTTCATTGACTGTTTCACCTTTTATTGATTGTGTCCAGTTTCATTGATTGACTCTCTGGACTTATAGAAATAAACCGCTGCATAAGGCAATGAGTCCATAACAAGATGGTTGACCATATCTAGTAGCTCAAAAGGGACAGAAAAGTAAGATTTATTAATTGAAACTTTCTCAAACTGCTTTCAGTTTATTCTGTTTGAGTGTCATTTTAGCTGTCATGGAACACTGGGTTTTAAATGATTTTAACAAATTGTTTATTCAAGTAGGTGGGCATAATTCTAACTTGTCATGCTCAAAACAAATCAAAGATTTAAAGACTCAAAGTAACTCTTCAGCAACTTTCAAGCTGAGTTACCAGTGGTTGGCAAGCTTAATACATTCTATATTATAAAAAAGCACCTTGAACTATCTGTCAAAAATAATCTCATTCAGCTTCATAGCTGACTGATATAGAAAAAGTATGTAATAATTACAACCCATACATAATGTCACTCCTCTAAGATACTGGTATACGTCATTTTCAGCATCTAGGAGGCATTGGGTGAAAACTTGTTAAAGCACTAGTCATTTGATGAGCTATGACATTATGATTCTACTGAATTTATACACATATTATAACGTCAGCCTAATTTCATGTCACATTTCTTTTCATAATGACATTGTCTGATGATTGTGATTGTGATGAGGAATACCATATGACATCAGTCACATTTTGGATTCAGTCTCACTTATGCCAGCATTGTGGAGGAATGACAATAATATCATTCTCAACATTTACGTGTGCAGACATCATCTATGCCACAGCAGAGAAGTTTATATGAGATGCTAAGTACAGAAAAAGTAGAGTACCGGTATATTTTTTTAACAGGGTCACGCATTTTCTCCTGTAGCAAAAATCTGTTGAATCTTACCTACCCTAGAGTAGGCTGAGGCATTAAATATGTACAAGCACAAATAATAATCACGGAGATTTGACAGTTGGCACATATGTCTTGCAGTCAATCAAAATGATTTGTAAGTCACTGGACTCGAACAGACAAATCAGACGTTCAGTGAGATGAAGATGGTCCGATATTGATGTTTTTATACTACAGAAATTGAAAGAACAGTAATGCTGGATAAAAACATTTTGGTCTTGGGGCAGACCATAACTATATCAGGATGATAGTCTGAGTGAATATGCAGGTTTACGTGCTACATTATTCATTTTATGCTAATTTTTTTCCTCTGATTTTAGCCAGTGATGAGAAGTCACACTTGTCTCTTCAATTTGCAATACTTTTGGCTACAGTCCGGTAGTTCAAAAAAAAAAAGTTTTTCACCACATGAAAGTGTATGAATTTAGGTTCTACATGAAAGTAATAATTAAATTTTGTTAGAAAATTGATATAAGACTCTCATTTTGACTGGCGGTAAGACATATGAAGTTTGATTAGTTCATGTAGATATAAAGATGATGTCTGTTGCAATCTGCAGGCCATGACATTTGGCATTACACAATTCATTGCATTTCTTGCAAATGACACTTGAACTCCCAACAGTTTATAGTGCAGTAGAAAGAGCACATTTCAAGTTTTAAATTGGCAACCAATTCAAGACCAAGACAGATTATTTAACTCTTTATTTGATAGATAGGAATATGAGAATGATCAACATTACAGCCTGTGAGCCAAAACTTTCATCACTCCATTACAAAGTATGGTGCATTTCTTTTCAAACGCATTGAGTAATCTAACCAAAATCCAACATAATGATCAGTTACCAGACTAATGGAATGCGATAGACGATGGACTTAGACTGGTGCAGAACATGATAAATAATAATACTATTTATGACAATTATAGTAATCATATAGAGCACTTACATAGCACTGACCCCTATGTGGTACAGGCTCTAAGCACTTTACAATCTATTATTACCCTGACAGATCCAGTAGAGACACTCAAATGCATTCTCAGCTTCCTTGGGAGCATATAAGACGTCTGTCTGTTAGGCATTCAAATCCTTGTCAATCTACCAACAACATTTACTCTCCACAATCACGTAAAATACTCATCTCAATCTGGGTCAGGTCAGAAAATGTGTGCAAATCATCTTTCTCAAGGATAACGTGTAGGGCCTCATTATGATTTGGATCCAAAACTTCATATTTCAAATTCAATGACCCAACCATTAGACCACTAATACCACATATAATAAAAAACTTGCATGCCTGCAGCAACAAACACTAAACACCTCACATCCCTGACGAATAACCAATTTTGACATTGCGGCAGTTGGCAACGTACAGCAGACAGCATTATTCAATTTGATATTTGAAATTTCTGAAGTTCTGAGTAGACCTGAGCTGATCATGTGAAAATTATACTTTCAAGGCTTATTCTCCAGTGTCAGTCTTAAAAATGACTAATATACATGCTGCAACAAATCGCATATCAACAAACAGAAAATATAAAGAAATGTAAATTATTATTGTTTAATAAAGTAAAAATGTTTAATAATGTAAAAATCAAGAAATAAATGGAAAGCCTCCACATGTAATAGTAAAGAAACTGAAAGAGAAAACTGAGCAAATTAACAAAGGCATGCAAAAAAGAAGCAAGGTGAAACAAAATAAACCTCAATAGTACATAAATAAGACAGAAAAGCAGAGAATTAAACCTTAACAAAGGTCAGTTCGTCAATGACTAGTTAGTATAATGAGTAATTAATTCATTGGTGCGCTGCTTAATTATCTCAAAAAGATGTATCTAAAATATGAGGCAGAACAGAGATATAAACAAAATCCATTCTCCATTCACTCCGTTTTGCTTCAAAAACAGTTTTCTTTTTCTTTTTTTTTTTAATCATAATTCTCAGTGTCACTGGGTTTCATAATTCAACATTAGGACATTACATCTTTGATGATGTGCAGCTTTTTCTTTGACAAAATCATATATTATACTGCATAGTATACCTGAAAAAACATAAATAACAAACAAATTCATAAAAATCAAGCAAAAAAAAGAGGAATTTAAAATCTACCAAATTCTTTCACTTTCAAAGAATATGAATATTCTTTTCACTCATTATATTCATTCCGTTTTACGCTATGTTCTATATACATCTTTCAACCTCCTGGTGGAGGTTATCTCGAATATATTCATTCCAGTTCAATTTTCCTTCTCACAATTATGTTATAATCCATCAATATCTTTCTTTCCCTCAACTGAATGCACGTATTTACTGCTATTGCACATATTTACTGCTACTGATGACTGCATTGAATCATAGTTATATATGTTGCTCAACAAATGAAAAAAAAAAAGTTATATCAATACATAACTGTTGGTACAGATGCTAATAATTGCCTGAAACCAACAAACCAGAAAGAAATCATAACAAAGCATAATTGAAAAGAAAGTAATTTTGAGAGATCCAGCTAAAATCATCATTAATGCATAACAGCATTAATGCATAACAAAATCAAAATCTCTCTATCTCAGCATTCACAAAGCAAACATTGCATTTATAAAACATGTTGATATGAAATAAAGTGAAAAATGAAGTGCAGAGCAAGAAACAACATTTCTTTCTAAACATTGAACTTATGGCAAAGGTCTTGCAGAGGCTAAAATAAGAGAAGTTACAATTCTCAATGCCTTGGCTCTATGTAGGTTAAGCACAAACTGAACACATAGTCAATGTCATGGTAGATGAGTGAAATAAATAACATGACAGATAAATACCACTCTGGTTTGTTTTTTTGTTTTTTGATTTCTGCAGAACAAGATATAAAATTCTACACTACCTTCTTGAAAATAAGGATATGTAATTAATCTCATATACTCATGACTATCTCTTTGCCATGCTCTTGACATCCTTGAGCCCACAATATACTATACTGCTAACATAATCTAGATATACTATTACATATTTATCAAGTATGACACAAAGAATAAGAACCCATCTTGCCAGCAATGAGACAAAGAAATATCCCAAGTAAGTGCAGATTTCTCAGTGATGAGGTTAGGACAAAGATTTCAAGGCACCTTACTCAATGAGGTGCGACATGATGAAATCAGCCAAACTGAGGTGAATGGAGAAATCACATGTTTTTCAACAGCGAATGAATTTTAATGTCATTTTCTCTTTCCTCTCAGAACCCTTCTATACCAATCTAAAAATATATGTCAGAGTTAAATTTGCTGAAACAGATTGAGTAAAAGTCCAAAAATTGTAATTTAGTGGCATGACCCAGTAAGGATAAAAGATTAACAAAAGTGATTGGCCATTTTCTCACTACATTCAGCTGCAACAACAGCTGACCCCCACTGTCTTTGACTGTCAATACCTCGACTTCTACTTAAGATAGAGCAAAAAGTTTTTCACATACAGAAAGGGAAATAAATAATCTTCACAGGGATACCAATAACTCCATATGTTCACAATCTGATGAGAGACCGATTTCATTGTTTCATGTCGCAAATGCTAACTTGATACCTTCATTGCCATGACAATTTGCTAAGCTTAGACACTGATCACTATTTTCCTTTTCATGAACCTACATCCTCTTACATTTAAAGCTGCTATTTTTCCACGACTGCTAAGGTGATGGTGGGAAATCATGATCTTCTGTACACCTAGGCTGATAAGTAAGCCTTTAAAAATTCCTAGTGAAATTCCTAATAAAGAATTTATCTCCAGGGACCAAGATCAGGTGAGAGAAAATGAGAAAAGATGTAATACAAAGGGTTAACATATAATATTCATTGTACATATAAATGTCCCATCAGCACACTGGCTAATTGGGAAATACAGGTATGTTACATAAGGTGATGTGTTAGAAATTAGGTGCCAAATTATTGCAGCGATTTTCTAAATTCAAGGAGATCTCACAGGAAAACCCCTGAAAACTACGAATTTTGACATCTTGTCAATAGACGTATTCATGAGTTTATCAATATATGCAAACTTTACAAAACTGTAATTCCACAGCCCTTGGCAAGTAAAGTACTGAATCTGTGTCACTATGGGTTCATAAACAAGATGACAGGACATGAAGAATAGAAGGGGCTCATCTTTATAGATGAATGACAGCAAAAATGAGAGAAAAACACTACAATGGATGAACAGTGGTAGATAATATCATATTAAAACTCTATAATCATATAATCATTTCTTTTTTGAAGGGGTTTCCCACACATGACACAAAGATTTACAGAGTATAGAAAGAATATTTTGCAGGTAACATACAGCAAACAATGTGCCAAAGTCTCAACAGAATCAATAAATAAGGAGCATCTATATATACATATAGAAATATTTTGCTTCATATATTTTCTCTTGCAATCACACACGCTGCCTAAACCTAGAGCAACAACGCAATACTATGCAAGTTTTCACTGTACAACTATGTCATAAAAATCTGCTTCAGGTTAACTCATGCACAAAATACAACAAGGCAAAGGTGTAAAAAAGTCTCACTCTATTGATTCCTCACATCTATTTCAACTGCAGTCTTTGCAGAGTACAATGAATGGTTCAAGAGAAGCTGTCTGTGACGCAGCCTTGGGAAACACAAAAATTAATTTAGCAAAAACTAAGAAAATCTAACTCTATGTGGATGAACAAAGTCAGACAAAGGCTTTCTGAACACTCTCGCTCTGACTGCCTTGAGCCAAAGCGGACAGTGTGCTGGCCTCTGGTAACTTTGCTAGAATGAATAACTTTGGGATGAATTGCATCCATTTTCAACAATAATTAGCTGGATCTACCTTTACAGACAAAAATCTGTGTCATCTTTCATGTGATATAATATAACATATAAAACCAAAAGAAAACATCACTCTATTATTCACACCAGATGGAGTCAAAAATGTTTTCCATATGAGTTGTATTGTAAAAAGTCAAGTCATTCTTTATTCCCTGCAATACTGTTCCAAGCCATTCTAATATAATTTGTATTATAAGAAGTTTTTTCTTTCTACACCAAACTGATTCAAAGCCACTTTTCACACAAATTATGTCTGAAAGAGTCATTCATTTATTCCATGGCAGACTGATTCAAACCATGTTTCATACGAGCTATGTTTTCAAGCACATATTTGTCACCTTACAAACAAATGAGCTTTGTCAGAGTTATTCTCTAATCTTCAAACTGAAATTCACTCTTCTGAACATATTCTCTGTGACCTCAATAGGAATACACTATTTGCATCAATAGCCACATATAACAAAGATTATCCATGCCATAAGTCTTAGACAGCTGAATGTTTTGGTTGTGAAGGGCAGACAGTGTTGATATAGATAGTGCTGTTTTAAACACTGTTTGCTGAGGTGTGAAATAAGTAGCAGTTTGTTTTTTCAATCATGGACTGCAATAAAAAGGTCATAAATCACTTTCTTACACGAGCTCTGAAGATAGTCTGGACACAAATTTGGACAATAATGTGACAATAATATGATGATCAGGTCATCTAGCACGATGTCATAAAGAAGAAAAAAATACAAATATATTTAAAACAATTAAATCTGAAATATCTTCCAAGCTGGAGTGTTTGACAGAGCTAAATGTAGACTTCACAGCACTGGTCTACAATATTATGGATTAAAAACAATCTATCCTCAGTAGGTCTACACTTGGCCTAGGAATTACAGAATATGTTTTTAACTGATAAATGTAACCACTTTTTAGTTTAGAACTCTGTTGTAAAACAGTTTCATTATGACAACTTTTCAGCTACAAGTAACACTCTCATCCACATACATGCTATCTGTGGTCTCCACAACTCTGAGAAATATTATAATCACTGCATTATGACTTCACTTATCCAGTTTATTGCAGGGAAATAACACTGTTTTAAATAACTTGTACAAATTCACAGATTCTGTCAGTGTTATTTCGAGGCAACAAACTGCTAGCCAAAACAAAGAAAGACACATTTAGGTAGGGCTAACGAAGGAACAACATCAAGCTGCCGACTCTTTGTCTGGAGCGTTGGACGACTCTTTCTCATCTGTCGGCTTTGTCACTGGGGCTTGGGTTGGGCCTGGCTTGCTTGCTTGCTGAGTGCTGACCCCTGATCTCACAGGTATACCTCTTCCGGCAACCGGTATACCGGTCACACCAGCTGGAGCACCCGTTGGTGTTCTAGGACCTGGTTTATCTGTATCCAAACGCTCCTCTCCCTTCACAGTAACAGCACCATTTGTCTGACGATTGCTATTATTTGTATTACCATCACCTTGAGGTGGGTTGCTTGTCTTGCCAATTTCCACATTGTTACGGGCAGATGAGTTGCGTGTCATAGCACCAGCACTGGGCAATGGGAGGGAAGACACATATTTTTTCTCCGCACCCGGGATTTCTTTCACACTCTCTGATGGCTTCACTACTTCAACTACGGGTTTCTGTGGTGGCTTTCCATTCTCCCCTGCCGGTCCCTGTGTCTGGCTAGGAACTGATGGAGACTGCACCTCCTGTGGTCCAGGTTTGGCTTCCGCAGAACTTTGTGGTTTAGGAATAGACCTGCCACTTGGCTTGGGTAATGAGGTAGCCCCAGCTTTTACAGGTGTTGTACCAGGTTTGGCATTGGGATCCACCCCTGGTTTCTGTGGTTGTTGAGTCTGCGATGCTGATGCCACGGCTGGTTTGGAGTCTGCTGGTTTCAGGGCAGAAGATTTGGATGAGCCACCAGAATCAACGTCACTGTCTTCAGAGTTTTCATCTTCACTATCAATATCATCATCATCACTTTCCTCATTGCTGGCAGATGCTAAGGAACAAAATGTAAACAGGATTTAACAAATTACTCAACAACACTGTATTATTATTGTTTTCCTCAAATGTTTTTGATAGCTGTTCAGCAAAGCAGTAAACTTTCCATTAGACTACACTGTGGGTGACAAGATACTTAAATATCAAGCACAACAACGTCCAACATTGGGACCATAATTCAATATACATGAAACACAAAAGATCCTCTCATGATCTCAAGCAGTTTCTAAAATACATAATAATGATGATTAAGATCTGAAAAATGTTACTCTGGATAGAGGCAACAGTGAGTCCAGCAGAAGAAGAGGCACAAAAAGGAGGAAACACTGATCATTTTATCCCCAAAACTAGCAAAAGCAAGAACAAAAATCCAGGTACAGGTTTGGAACATGGTTGAAACAGAAGGACAGAACGGACTCATTCAGAATCTCCATGTGATTACCTGGTGGTGATCAACATCTCTTGAACATTGTTAGTTGTCATATGACAGAGATGCCCTGCCCATTTACACTGTCTTCACATTGCCGTGCACACTGCATCATGAACAATTCATACAGCAAGGGTCGCTATTGTGTAACAACAATGGCAAAAGGGGCAACAGGACAGAATGATTAACTTCTGAATGACTTAATTGAAAAGATAAGTTGCTTTGTGCCTTTGTTCATAATGCTGTTTCAATTACCACATTGAGATTTTGAACACGTGCATTAGTGGACAAAAACCTTCCGACAAGTGAAGGGAAAAGACACTAAACATGAAAAAGGAAAGTGGTGAATTCCAACGGTCGTCTGTTCTTACCTGTCTGAGCTCCTCTGCCACGCCCCCTTGGAGCAAAGAACTCCAGTCTTGGAGCCACAGGTCTCTGCTTTCTAGCTGGGTTCACATAGAAACAGTAACAGCAACGGAAAGCTGAAACCAAAGAATAATATGGTTAACAATATATTCACCATAATTTACGCCTTTCAACCTCTCACAAGAACAATATCACTATAGAGTTGAAAACTAATTCAGCCATTCTTATTCAAAAAGACCTCTAGATATCCTTGCATTTCATGATCTGCCAGAAATTCTATACTCTTCCTTTCCTAAAATGTACCAGAAAATGATTATATGAAGAAGATAAAACAAACCCACAAAATTCATTTCCATACTTCAGTGACTACAGTGTATTATGAAAAATATACAAAGTGTCCACGCAATTGATCCACATGACATACCAGTCAGATTTAACAGCTGCATTCACAGGACATTTTTTTTAAAATCATTACTTTCAATACAGGATGATAAGGGAAGTTTGTTCTTTTCCCATCAATTGAATTTACAGTACTGTTATTGTTGTAGGTGGGCAAGTAAAATGTTTCTGAAACAAAATGCTTCCATTCTAGTTTTGAGATTCGCCTGTGAGGCTTTCCACGTTACTCTATTTTTGGAGGGCAGAAAGAAAATCTGATCGAGTCTCAAATTTCAAGAGTTAAGAAACATATTCCTCGACTGAATGGACAGAAATAATGGGCCACATCAGGTGACAGCTGTGACAGTCAGATTCTCATTATCATGCTGCTGATGTGTTCAGAGATCCCAAAGGCACCTGTCACATACTCCATTCTTCTGCTTCTTGAATCTGCCTTGTTCTAAGGCTATTTTTTAAAAATTTAATTACGTAAATGAGTGAAAATAAATTAATTAGCACTGTGCCTCATCAATAGTATAAAGTTCTTTCCTCTGAAGATAAATAAAGTTGATCTTACCTTAGCTTAATTTTATAGTGTGCTCAAATCCACTCACGCTACTCATCAGATCCCATTTCTCTGTCCTTGTATTTTAAGCTATTCAGAACAATCAAAATCTTCAAGTTTAACAAATTACTGGGACACTGTCTTCTTTCCCAGTTTATCTATCAAACCATCAGCTCTAATGTTATTCCTTTTAGGAGTAGAAACACGTGATAGGCATGACCAGAAAGAGGTTATGGAAACAGATCACATGTCCAACCTACTACTGTATGGAACTGACACTTTGTAATCAGGAAAGGCAGGGACACAGCTTTTTCTGCATACTGGTCATAAAGTACATTCCCAGTCAAAGTAAGAGAAAAATCTTTTATATAAATCAAGACCAAAATACAAAAATGAAATGTTATTTTCAAATACACGTAACAATATGTCATTCAAATAATCCCAATGAATCTCATCTCAAAGAAAATTTCCTTTAGAAAATTGGATCTACTGACCATGAGGTCACAGAGGTTAATTCTGACTATGAGAACGCTGACAGCATTGACAACAGATGACAACATTGAAGAATCATTGCTAAAATAATTTTTTTCACCAAAGAAAAACCACATTCATTTTCCTCTCGACCAACACTGAAAACTTTATAAACTGACAATTTGGCAGCAGACTCATTTGACCAGCTGGTGTGACATTTATCCTTTTTTCAACTGAAAGTTTCTTGTTAACAAGATGAGATAAGGAGATATTCTCGCCAAGGACTGATTAGACACATTCTCTGCCCAGTCCCAAACCTACTGAGGTATTCAAACTCTTCCTTCAGAGCCATGCCATTGTGGGAGTAACATTGCTGGCAGATGAGGGCGTATCTATTCTCAGGTCCATCGCCCACCAGATAGTCCATCAGCCGATCCATTGTGCCTCTTTCTCGGGGTAAAACTGAGCGAGGCATGGGTGGTCCAGGCGGAACCACTGAAAGAAATAGACAATATTTTTTACTTACCCAACGTCATTGCAGTAATATGCAAAAATATGCTAACTGAAAAATTTTTGAAATTTACAACAACCAAAAAAAAATTGGTCTTTCTACTAAAAGCAGAAAATCTGAAATCCTTGAAACCAAGAGCATATACATGAAACAACAATAGATAATTCTTTAAGAGACAGATAATCCCTGTTTTCATACATTCACAACATATGAGTCATTAGTAACCAGCTGGACTACCATATGGTGGGGCTATGCCTCCCCTAATCATTCCCTGCGCCGGCATGGGTGGCCTGGGCTGTGGGGCAGAGGGACGAGGCACGGCCTGGGTTGGCGCTGATGCAGGAGTGGATGGATATGGAGTCGGTGTTTGGCGGGCTCGAGGACTTGGTGGCCTTGGCAATCTTGGAGTGGTTGTGGGAGTGGCAGGTGCAGGCCGTGGTTGTTGCTGCACTGTCCTAACACTTCGTTGATGAATCACTGAGGGAAAATCAACAAAAATTTTGCAAATTACAGACGATTTTGGAAATGAAATAAAAACTTGTTTTCAAATCTTGTTTTTGGAGATTAATTACCCACAAATTAGACAAAAACATTAATTTGGGCATATATATAATTTGGGCATATATATGCCAGATTAGTGCACATGAGAACTCTTTGGAACAAGTGCAAAAATCAGAATGACCAAGGGGACTGAGCAAGCTTAATCACTAAAATTAATTTGCACTCTTTGAACAGGCCCATGAAATAACTCTGGGGATACAAAATTGCATGTGCTTCAGTAATTCCTTTAAAGATGGCACTTTCTGGGAACCACAACAGAAGATGTGTGTCTGAGAAAAATGCTTCAGGCCTAAAAAGACAAACAGATCATATTAAGCAAAAACTGTATTTCTCACAGAAATTACGTTTCTGACAATTTTTTTTTAATCTTGGAAGGAAAAGGCTGATCTTTCTTTCATAACATTCACTGATGTGCTTTTATCCTTCTTGTCTGACATAAGAGAAAAAAGTTATGTAGCGTAAATGTTTCTCTGACTAATGTTTTCATACCATGATCCACAATATGAGATGCGACACGATGAAATCAGGTTCTCGTCAAATTTTGAGCATGTGGAGTTAATGGTATCACTGTGAAGATTATTTATTTCCATTTCTTTGTGTCAAAATCGTTTTATTCTACCTTAAGTAGAATAGAGATATTGGCAATTAAAGACAATGGAATGAACTGTTGCTGCAGCTGAATTTAGTGAGAAAATGGCTGATCACTTTTGTTAATCCTTATAAATCCTGGTTACATCTTGCCACTAAATTACACCTTTTGGGCTTTTACTCATTCTATTTCAGCAAATTTAACTCTGAAATGTATTTTCAGATTGATATAGAAGGGTTCTGTGAAGAAAAAAAATTATGTTAAAAATTCATTCACTGTTGAAAAACATGTGTTTTCTCAGGTTGCCTCAGTTTGACGAGCACTTGATTTTATCATGTCACATGTGCCATTCCTTAGAAATTATTTGAGATATTCCAAAGTATTTAAAAACTAGTTGGTTTATATTACTCTGCTGTTATCTCATATTTCAAAATGTTTGGTTTTTATAAAAATCTTTTCTTAAGCATAAACAAATATTTGGTATTCTGAGCCAAATAAATACCTATATGTCATTTATCATGTGAAGTTGATCTGGTCATCATCATGCATTGCACAGCCCTTTAACAGTGACACAACAAATTTGTTTTGTTTAAAATGTCACTAACAGTATCTTTTTTGTTCCCTATGCCTCTTACCTCAGCACTAAATATGCTTTCTTTGAATGTGTTCACCACAGTTTTCCTAATAATTGTTTGAAAAACAACAACTGTATCCATATTACCAATATCTCTGCTATCATCCTTGTCCTTTATTACTTTCTTTCCATTCTTTTTTTTTTTTATACACTTCTGAAGTACCTCTTGTGCGACCCACCAGAGAATGAGTTGCCTGTATTGGTGAGGTCATGTTTACAAAAGGAATCTACAGGCTTTTGGAAACTGATCTAGAAATTGGGAAAAAACCACAGCCTATGAGTGCCTGAACGGGAGTCAGGCTGTGCGACTAGGCCTTTCCTTGTTTGATGAGTTGTTGCCCTACTGCTGAAATGAAGAGATTACAAAGGAAAGCCAAAGACACAGGCCCTCCTGAATAAGATGATGTGGTCTTCCAAGACTAAAGGATGCCAACATCACCTTCGTCAACAGAGAAATGAAATTCCAGGCTATGCACAAATATACTCACCTGTCCCAGGTGTAGGGGTAATATTCATGCTGGAAGAAGAAGGTGAATCTGGATTGCCCTGTAAACAGCAATGCACAAATCTCTTTCAATACAAATAATAAATGAGGTATTTCAAACTTGGGTCATACCAGAGAAAGCGACCCGATAGTTACAAAATCGAACTTACAAAATCAATCTATCGGGTGCAATCTTGACATATGTGAAGAATGCAATGGTCTTACCTTATTTGAATTTATAAAATCAATTTAATGGTGCAATGTTGACTTATTGGAATAATACAACTTCGGCTCCATATGGGTTGCACAGATACAGGAATAAAAAAGAAAAAGAAAAAGGCCGGTGATACAGTGGTTTTAGCCCAAGAACCCGCCATCTAAGAATATGCCACCAAAGCACCTGCTGCCTTAGAGCCTGATCCGCCTCAGAACTCGTCTTTGTCATGAAATGAAGTTTTTCACAAATTACTTGCCAAAGAACTCACTCTCCAATAAAAAAAAAATTTGCCCATGAGTCCAGTGTCCAAACAGGACACACCAATGCTCTTGGTGTAATAGTGGACTAGCCCATAATTACTTCTTTGTTTGCCAACAAATGGGACACAGCCTTTGACTGAATCAGTGTATAACGACCTTCGCTGCACACCACACACTTGCATGGGCCCAGCACACAATTACGATCAACTGAACATCACTCACAACACATTCGCGTATACCCTGCATGTACTAGCATGATTCGTTACATACCGTTGCATGGAAATTCACTCCATGTTTGAAAGAAACCAGGTATCACTGGTGAAATTACAAACCAAGAAAGATCTGGATCTGTTAGGTCTAATTAGAAAACACACTTCTGCACAACTGAGAAAGCTGTTCTTCTTTGCATAGATTGTCAAACAACGGTAATGACCAACTAATTGTAGCAACCAAGACAACGTACATATGGGCTGTGTAACATTTAAATCCACCCGTCATCACCTTAGAGTCCATTGTCTCCTAAGGACATGTCATCATCTAAGAGCATGCTTTTCTTTTTTGTCTTCTGATGAGCGGGCTCTTAGGTGAAAACCACTGTATTTTGAAGATAGTTCATGTCTCTGGGGTTGATATATAAATATTGTAATGAGTTAATCATGGTTCAATATAACATAATGGACTGCTAATGGCTTTTAAACAAAGCCTTGCATCAAATCATATGGTACTGACATAGAAAAACGAAGAAGAGGATAAAAAAAAGTGAAAAATGATTTTCGGAGTGCATTTGTTTTCTTTCAAAACAATAAATAAAAAAAGAAAGAATGAAAGAATAAGACACGGCTGTTTCCCTGCTCTTCAAACTGGGATACTTAGTTTGGGTGGATGACCCATGGCTGACCATTACTTTTATTGCCCTCAGATATTTGATACCCACCCTCTTGCCTGGACAGGCGGGTTCAGCCATGCGTTCAGCTGTGCTTAAGTACCGTGACAGGGATTAGATTTTAAGCTGATCATTGCAATTTCATTTCACTATTAAAGCTTTCTTTAGTAACAGATGCTTTTCTAAAGCTGTGTCTCCAGAAAGAAATTGTTTGGCTTTTCTGTCATCAAAAAATGTTGGAATTATATGCAAGGTGAGTGATCTTTTCTGCTATGTTTTTATAAGGACCCTTAATTTTATTTTGTT
>JBCEWB010566397.1:0-18442 GCA_039654565.1 Peronia peronii | reverse complement strand
CTCCCCCCCTCCCCCCCGGCCTATGATGGTCACATTTCCGGGGACAGGTATCTGTGTCAGAACATAAGACGCAGAAGACGTCAAACTGGTCCTTATTTCGTCAAACCAGTTTTCCACAAAAACCATAGCAGCAAACCTCTCCGTATTCATCAGTATAGTTGTCTATGGCAAAGAGTTCGTCCAATTTTTGATTACATACGATTTTAACATGTTTGAAGGGAAGAAAACCCATGTGTCTGATTGTTAAATTAGTCGTAGCATCAAGTCTTTCTGTATTCATCAGGATACTTGTGTATGGCAAATAATTATTGCAATTTATCGGTTACATACTATTTTAAAATCTTTGACAGATAGAAGCAATACCAATGCACAGTTTTGTTGATATTGAAGTGCTATACGTGGTTTTTTTTTTTAATTTATAGCAAAAGTAGTATATTACAACAATTTGGAATTGAAAATTAATGTTTTGCTCAGAGTTCAAATCTACTATGGCTCCGATTTCATGGCAACAAACTATTAATATTTTTTTCTCGACTCTTTTCTTCTAATTCTGAGATGCTAATGAAAAGAGGTTAAAATTATCTACAGTTTACAATTTTGCCAGTTTGCCTTTACAAATTTCTCCCCTCCTTTTACCTCCTGTGAAAAACAAGAAGAACGAAATAGTAAAATGATGCTGTAATATAAAACATTTCTTGAACACATTGCATGTTTGTGGTGCTAAGAGGACTAAGAAATTGCATATAATTTCCAGAATCATCTCAGCCACTGTCAATAAGTTTAGTGGGAAAACTTAAGAAAATCTAATGCGATGACTGAGTGAGGAAAACATACCTGTCCCAGAAATAACAATATAAACTGAAAAAAAAAATCAGCCGAGCATAAATTTAGTTAGCCAAAAACAATATGACAAAGAGATACATGCCGTCACAGATTCAATAGTGCACAATCTTAACTGCTTTTAAACTGCTTTTGAATATTTTGGTTTAATGGGGATTGTTTTTCAACTGCCTGTTTACTTCATTTTGTCAACCACAGAGGTTGTTGAACAAATCTAGAGAAGAAGGTAAAAGCAAATCACGTTTGGGATTTTTGCTATCGAAATACAACTAGAAAAACTCAGGGAAATTCACAATTCGGCGCAAATATTTTTTTCTTGTAGAAATAATTTTGTCTTTTTTTTTAATGATTTATATTTGAAATAAAAAGAATTAAAGTAATCATTTCCTTATTGACATTGCTTAGTCCATGGCTTCGTCTCTGGTCAAAGGAGGTAATAGATCGGTGAAAAACTGATTGCATCGTTGGACAAAATACCACCCCCTTTAAACTGTATTGATATTCATAACAAAATTGTTTACTGAAATTTTTAGAAAAAGAAGCAAACAAAGCTAAATTACCCCCCCCCCCCCCCTGCTCAAAAAAAAAAAAAAGCGAAATCCTCCCCTTCACCTTCTCCTAACCCTTGACCTTTGTCGATGTCGTAATAATAAATGCGCCTTCGAAGATAAGGTCATTAATCACCTCCAAATCCATCTGTCAATGTCTTGCACTGAAGGAGGAAAAGCCAGTGAACTAAATCAAACAAAAATAGGTGTTGAGGAGGAAAAACAACAAGAACTAATGTGACAGCTTTGCTAACTTCTAAAACTAAATCACCACTTATACAACGTCAGATAGAGTTAGCTTTTGTTAGATACATGGAGTAAATAAAAAAATGCGTGACAAAAGAGAATGAAAACATAAAAAAAATATTTATTTTATGAACAAAAGAAGCTGACTTCACAAAGAACCGATGTTCCCATGTCATATTTTTTTTAAGGCAACACATATCTTGTATAACATTCAAAATTTAGCTGAAAGAACGAAATTTAGGGCAAGGGTTAAAAAAAATTCAGCAATTTAAAGAGAATAGACCGGACACTGCCTGCCACGAATGGGCAGAAGACATTTAGGAGAAAGATATTTCTTTCATGCAGGGACATGTAGCCAAATTGTAGGGAAAAAAATGAAAGATGCAAAATATGATCATGTGCCCTGTTCTTTATGCTTTGCAAAAATCATTATATAAGGCACAGTAATATACAGCTGTAAAATGAGAGACACCGAAAAAAGGTGAGAAGCTAACATGAGAGGATGGAAGAAAATTTAATAAGATTTAATAAATCCCAGAGAGTAGCGGAAGACAGAGAGAGTTGAAGGAGGATGGTGGAGCTTTACAGAAGTCCTTACGACATCGGCAGAAATTAAAGAATCGATGAAATGTCTCGCGGTCAAATCAAAATAAGTGCTATGTCTATTTTCCACCAAACTGAATTATTGCTACTTCTTAAAACCTTAATTCACACACTTTCATGCGGTTTTAAAAAAGTGTTGAACCAGCTTGACTGTAGCCAGAGATATTGCAAATTAAAGAGACAGAGGATGATCCCTCAGCGGTGACCAAAATCAGGAACACAATCGACATAAATGAACAGTCTAGCGCATAAATCTAAATATTCATCTCACAAGATCCTGACAAGCTTATAGGTATCCATAAGATTTAAGAGCAATATTTACTTATTCAGAGGTGAATGTTTCCACAATTTTTGAAATAAGCTTACAAAAACTGCGATAACAGATTATTCTCATCACTTTCAAGTACTGATTACTGTTTGAATCCCGTGACTTGCGACTCATCCTCACTGGTTGCGAAACAATTGAGGCCAGAAAGTTTGCAGCAGCCGATTTGTTCTAATCCCAGTAATGGTCACATGATGGTGGAGAATTCTAAGGTTGCTTGAACATGGTGAGATAACACGTGATAGATGTATTCGGCTTGGTTCTATGTTTGCATGGCGGGACACGCCGGGCTGTGAACACTTCATACAATATAGATCATAATAATCGTATCACGTAACAACAATTATAACCAACAGACCAAGAAGAAAGATGGAGTAACTGTCCATGAGGGTTATAACTGAAAAGATCATATATATTTGGCACCATTGATTGCAGTCCCATTTCAGTGACTAAATGTCCAAGTCTCTCTTCGCGTGAGAGGTTGACAAGTCCTGCCAGACAGAGGGTAACTACAACAGTTAATTCACTGCCTCATTCAAACCGACACGTAAAGGAGAAAACAGAATAGGACAGGAAAAACATCATTTTTAAAAATTATTATCATATATACTAAGGGGTCTCTAAATTAAAAATATAGTTTGAAATCTTTTCCCTGGCAGAGTTAAAAGTACAACGCACCTTTGTTAATAAGCCATTTTGACGGTGAATCAAATTATTTCCCTGATTAGGGAGATGACGTATAATACCGCATTGTAAAGACAGGAAAAAACAACAACAACAACCAAAACCTAAACACTTCTGCTCTTATTACTTGAAACATGATAACAAGAAAATTTTGAAAGAATCATTGTATGGTGGTCCTCGTCATGATGTTCTCTCTTTTTTTTTCTTGTTTTTTTTTTTTTGTTCACATTTTTTTTGTTTTTGTTTCACATGTTATAAATAATAAAAGTTAAAGTTATTTTCTCTTTCTTTACAATTTTAAAAAAATCTCATTTATATGGCAAAGAAAAATAGGGGCTTAAAAAATATTCATTACATTTAAGCTTATCTCTAGGGTGCCAGAAGGAGATAAACATAAATATTACCTAACACCATATCCGCTGTCTCAAAATGCCCCCTCCTCCTATTGTTTATGACTTCATGATGCTTAGAGATGAAAACCAGAACAAGCCGAAGCATCTTTTTTTCTTTCCTATGGAGCATAGCGGGACGCGAAAACTAAAAACGTGTTCGCAAACTGGAAGCATATGATAGACAAGTACAGTACCCTGCAGAAAATGCCATATTCTTTTATGTGCATGATGCATAATTTCTAAGAAGTGTGGATTATGGATGAAGCTGTCCAGTCCCATTGATTGTCATGAGAAGACAGATGCCCGATGATCGCTATGATTGGTCCAACAAACAGTCATTCCCTAATCAGCCCGGTTTCTCTTTACAGGCCACACTACGGTATCCAAAAAACTTCTGCGTCATTGGCGAGGTCATCTATGAACGCAATTGGTGGGTCTTCTGTTTTTTGCTCGCTTTTGTTTCTCTTCTTTTGTTATTGTTCTTTTGTTTCTGTTTTTGTTTGCTTTGGAGTTCAAATGTGGGGGAGGAGGTTGAAGGGTTGGAAGGGGGAGAAGGAGAAGGAAAAGGGGGGAGGGAAGGGGGATAAATCATGGGATTCTTTGCATAAACAGGGGTATGGATTAGTTCTGGTTGTGCAAAACAACATCATATGAGCTCACTATACCGCAACGAAATAGCTGACTGGAAAAAATTAAGGAATGAGGAAATGTATGTATATATATATATATATACATAAATAAAGAAAGAAGTTCTAAGTTCGTATGTTTATTTTTATGAATTGTATATATTTCACGAATGTTGAATACGTTTTAATACTGCTTGTGGCATTTTTAAAGATTCTATTTGTGTTCTGAAAGTACTGCTTCTTGTATAAAAATCTCACAACATGCCATTTTTTTTTTAAATCCCGGACATGAAGAAAATGTTTCGATTGGTTATAATTAAGTTCTATTGTTTTAACTCTTATACAAGGTCAAGAGCCATGAGCTTAAATGACGTACTTTAATTGGGTAAAATTTATTTCTATAGTGAACTGGTTCTTTCTATAAATTGAAGCATCAGCAATCAGGAAAATTCAGTAATTTGATTAACTGTCATTTGATTATGTTAAAGTGCAACAGTTACTTTTATTAAAGGAGAAGCTAATAAAGTTATAAAGTTATAACCTGTCAGTGAAAACATACAAGTCGTGATTGTTTGCTGATTTTGGTTGCATAGCAAGTAGGAATAAAAAACAATGGCCAGGTTTCTTTTGATGTGGCTGGCGGTTTTTTGTATGATCTGTCTCACCATCGAAGCAATGGACGGTAAGTATTGTTTACATTTGTAGGAGGTAATGTAAATTATGGGAAAATTGGAAAAAAGACAAAAATTTACCACGGCGTGAGAAATAAATGATTGAAAATACGGCATATTGACTCACGTGAGTTTTTTTAAAAACTGGATGGTGAAGAAAAAAATGAAATAGGAGATGAAATAATAGTATACCAATAGCGACAACAATAACAACACAAACAATAACATCAATGCAAGCACCACTGCAAGAACAACAACTATATGAACAATAATGCCAGCAACAACAATTGCAACACAGCAGCAGCAGCAACAACAATAACAACAACAACAAAACAATAACAACAGTAGCAGCAACAACAAGAAACAAATACAAAATTAGCAACAAGAACAGCAACAGAAACAACAGGAACAATAACACCAACAGCAACGACTCTAACAATTACACATGTAGATGGCAGAGTTGGCGAACCACAGAAATACATACATTTTCCAGTTCACAAAACTATTTCTCACAATGCTAGCCATTTATAAGATAGAATTAAATAAGATTATAATTTGCACATAAGTGACTCAGTAGGAGAAAATTGAATGCAGTCCTTGCTATAAGACAAGGCACAGATGTAAAGTCCAATGTTGAAATTATATTTGTTCGAAATTTATAAGCGAAAACATGTAGCATATCTTAATGTACAAAAAACTTCCCTGCCGGTGAAGGCATAACAGATTTTTAAAGAAAAGGCGGACAAAATAAAGTATATTATTTTGCAGTGTAAAATTTTGGGATCACACTTTCGATAGAAATCTTCAATGGAAACAGTGGCAAGTGATCGGATTCAAATTTTGGAAAACTGGAATTTTTGCTTAATCCTCTGTGTCTTGGAAGGGATGAAGCTACATTCTGGGCGTATTTTTATTTTATTTTCTACGTTCCCTTTCTGAGACAGGGAAAGAATATGTTGCTGAAAACTAGTTTTGTAACTTGAGCACGAAAAACAGCAGTTGAAAAATAGGAGGAATCATCTTAGGACCAAAATGCAAATTTTATTGTCTTCTCTACGAGAAATGCCCCAACATGTCGAGGGATAACAAATATGTGCTTAAAACAAAACAGAAAAAATTGTTCTGTTAAGTGCTGAAATCACACCTGATTGACGTTTGTACCGAAAAAATAGTGTACTTTCATTTAACTCTGAGGTAATACTTTCTTCTAATCCATAATACAATAAATGCCCGAGCAAGGTGAAGTATGCCACATTTAAAGCAAAGTAAACAAAACTTTTATCACAAATTGTTTCCATCATATGGAAACTTGTGGGAAATAGTATGTTTACACAATATGAAGAATGGCAAAGTAAACCACTACAAATGTTCAGAATCAAGTTTTGAGAAAGGTGAAGTTTTTTATTCTAACCTCTTTGTTTTGATATTGTTATATGTATTTAAGTTCATTGTCGACGGTAATGGAAGAATGAGTAACACAAGACACACCTCGTGAAAATAACAGAGGGCATAACATTGGAAAATGAAAAAAAATCGAAGTAGTGTCAAATGCATTTTCTAGTCCACATAGTATATGTCTCTAAGCTCAAAAGACAATATTAGATAACCCAAGTAAAACAACATAGATAAGATATGATAAGATAAACCTAAATGGAAATTCCGTTCACAGTTGATGAGAGAGTATATGTGTAACACGCACCCATTCAGGTGTCTATATAGATTTAAATGTCATGACCATAACGACCACTTCTTCAACTTCTCTCCCTGACAGTATACGGTATACCCCCACAGTTTCAGGCACAGAAGAAAAATGAGGTCATACTCGAGGACGGTGAGGAGAGGGACAGAGCGTTTGACGAGTCTATTATTACAGAAGAGGGGAGACCACCAGCCCATAACAAGCCAACGCAGACGTCGGTAAGAACCGATTGGCTAAGCTTTAGATTTAGGTCATTCCGGCCAAGAGTAGCCGCCATGTTGGGGACATTTTAAAGAATTGGGCTTTCTTGGGTAGATCTCCACTGCCAGAAAAGCATCAAGGTTACTCTAACAAATTCTATTTCTAGTTTCTCAACTCGCAATTCCTTCATCATGATCAATTTTGTTTTCGACCTCTGTTTATTGACTTATCCCAGGAATGAAATTTGATTGGCCCCGATGTTTTGTCTGTAGGAAAGACAATGGGAGATCGTTGTGATCAGTCCTATTTCACCCCTTTATCAGACAAAACAGGGTTGAACAAGTACTGCAAAAAGATTTTTTAAAAAACCCCAAAAAACAAGCATTTTGGCGATCTTTGCTTGAAACATACACAATGGAAAAAAAATGGTGTGAAGAGAATGCTTTTTTTTTCTTATTGTTATAATTTTATCATTTTTTTATTCGCGATCCGTCTTTCGAATGATGGATTTTCTCCTCTTTACACTGTTTGCTCAACACCTCTTTTGTCGAGCACAGGAAAGAAATAGGGCTGGTAAAAATGATCTCTCATTACACGAGTGCTTCTTTTGGGAGGGTGAGAAAACCTGCCAAACAATCTCCCATTTGCGCACATTTGCGCACATTTACTGACTCAACCCAGTTTGAAATAAATAACCGACTATAGACAACGAGTGTTTTGTTAGACTCGTAAGGATTTGAGCGCTTAACAGGCAGCCGGAGTGTGTTTCTCCCAGGAAGTAGAGAGCATATGTGAATGTCTTCAACGGATCTGCCGCAGTACTAATAGATTGTAAAATACTTAAAGCCTGGATTGTACGGGAATATGTGCTCTGTAAACGCTCTCTACTACCATTATTACAAGGACGCTAAGGAAAGAATGCTAGCATAAATCACGGCATTTTCACTAGCTGATAGGACATAGCAAGGCGCACCATGTCATCGTGATTTATAAAGCCTTTCAATCTCTTAATGACGAGATTATCTCAGCCGTTCACTTCACCATGTATGCAAGCCGGAAATATGTCACAGAGAAGAACATAATCTGGACTTAAAGTAATGACATTTGGGGTAAAGATATCCCGCCGCACGTTTCTCATTCTCACATTCGAAATTTACCTTCTTGTAGCTATCTTGTGCCATCGTCCGCTCGGCCGTTCAAGACAGTTGTAAATGTTACATTTTAGATTTATCTCCTCTTGGGATAGTACGCCCTGAGTGTAACTTTTGATGTTACCTTTTAGTTTTACTTCCCTTTGGCCATCTCTGTGTAAATGTTATCTTCGTTTTTCCTCCCTTTGCGGTGGTTCTGTAGCCACCTCAGTGTAAACATTACTTTTGTTTTTACTTCCCTTTAGGATGGCATCTCAGGGATTTCGATACCACACAATACAAAACAGACTTCTTGACACGAATATTTGTGACAATTCCTGTAAAGAATGATGGTTATGACAATTGATAGTAATGAACTAAACAACAATCAATGATCTACCAACTAGCGGGTAGCCCCCCCCCCCCCGTCTAAATTGGTGATATGATGCATGGATCAAAGAGCTTGACAAATGGTCCATGCTGTTGAATCTCATTGCAGACTCCTTAAAAATATAGTTTAGTGGAGAGAAAATCGACTGAAAAAAAGAAAAACAACTTAAAAAAGTGGTCAGGGTGGAATTATTCAGGGAACATGAGAAAAATTAATTTCTCAGTTTCATGGTCCAAAAATTAGTCCCATGTCTTATTGTGCAGGCAATCTAAGATTGAGGCATATCCTATGGGACGAAAATCCAAGACAAAATAAATGATTTGGGGGAGGGGGGGGGGTATATGACAGAATCCATTCTAGTCTTCTATCATTTCAAAAACAGACAAAGGAGCCATTGTTCTCGCAAGCTTGCCTAAAATTTCTGTATTTTCTATCAGTCACCTTTGTTTTACTATCATAATAAAGGCCAAGATAATTTTCGAGAGTAGATCTACTTATATTCGTTTCACTTGTGATGTTTCAGTTCAAGTGACATTGTAGAACTACAACCTTTTGAATTCTATATACAATAAGTTGGAGTGACGATATATGTATCGATGAACTATTGCAGGCAATAGGCTGATCCATTGTGTTTCAGTTGAAGCTTATAGTCTGCAATAATTCGACAAAGACTGATAGTTTTATAACGTGTTAGGGTCCTGACATTTTTTCGATTCTTTCTTTTCAGTTTGTTTCCACATTTTACAGTCTTTCAACTTGCAGGCACAGGCATTTAAAGGAAAAACTTGTTATATTTCCGTTGAGGTTAACATTTCACGTTCGTTCGACTTGCCCTGGCACTTAAATAACTTGTTTTTCCATTGGATTTCATAGCTTACATTCTTCGACTATTATTGACAATTGGTTGACTTGTTGACTTTCAACTGAAGTACATACTTTGCACTTCTTTGTCACACGCCGACATTTTGTTTGACTTGTTATTTTCAGTTGGACCTACTTCTATCTATCTGTTTGTCTGTCTGTCTGTCTGTCTGCCTGTCTGTCTGTCTGTCTGTCTGTCTGTCTGTCTGTCTATCTGTCTGTCTATACATAGCTTACTTTCTCGTTCCTTCTACATGCATGGCATTTGGTTTCCCTGTGGCATTTTAGGTACAGCAACTGTACAACAGGCAAAGACAACGAGCTGCGAAAAGCAAAACTGCTGCGGCGAAAGAAGACGATGGAGAAAGTGTCAGTCAAATTTCAAGTCAACGAGTCAATGTTAAGTTGTACGGGAACTTCTACACTCTGTCAAACTGGAACCGCGCCAACAGGTAAGCTACATGTCAATCTATACGGGAATTGCTACGCTTTGTCAAACTGTAACCCCTGGAAGGGGTAAGCTAAATGTCACCTTGTACGTGAAATATTACATTATGTCAATCTGGAACAGCTTGAATAGGTAAGCTAAATATCAAGCTGCACGTGAATTACTACACTATGTCAATCTGAAACCGCTTCAATAGGTAAGCTAAATGTCAACGTGTACTCTAACATGGCAGACTGAGCAACTAAATGCCATCTTGTTCATCAACTACCGCAATATGACAGATTTGAACTTTGTGCACAGGTAAAGCTAAACGTCAAATTGTGCGTCAAGTTCTATAGCATGGCAGGCTCAAGTTGTAAATCAGATACTACAATATGCTTGATTGGAGCTCTGTGCACAGGTAAATTAAATGTCAATTTATAGACCAAATACAGACTGGAACTTTGTAAATGGGTAAGTTGAATGCTAACATGTACATCAGACACATGGCAGACCCGAACATTGTTCATAGGTAAGACATACCTAAAAAGAGTGGCACACGTGGCGGAATAGCTAGAACACCTCGGTCAACTACATCTGGCCCGAAATCCAAACAAACGACGCTGGTCTGAATTCTACAAAGTCACTGAAGGAAACTGAAAAAAAAAAAAAAAATGGGTGACATGTGTGGACCTATACCTTTATATAAGATACATTACTCAACATGATGCCCCCATCCCCCAACTCTGGACGGAAATTTCTGACGAAGAAAAAGAAATTTGTTTTCATTTTTATATTGTCCGGCCACTTTTAATTATTCGAGAAAACCCCGTGCAAGAGGCTTAAAGGCGTAAGATAACAAAAAGTTCAGCTAAATTAAAGAGTATTTTCCTTTCTTCCGGTCGTCCGTCGAGTTCGATGGTGACTGTAACGTTAGAATTGCCACATTAATGAGTTTTTTTTTTTTTTTAGTTGGCTAAATGATTTCCGTTTGAAATGTACATGAGTTCTAAGACAAAGCATTGAGAAGAAGCAAAATAATCAGTTTTTCTCTTGTTGTTTAAAAGATGTTTTTAAAAAAAAAAAAAAAACTATGTAAACTTTATCTAGATGACATATCAAATAGTCAATTTTTCATAATTTGGTTCCTTATGTTTCAAATACCAAGAGAAAAAAAAAAGATTTTGTTTCCTTCTTTCAAAGCTAGTGTTATACCCGTTGCACTTGCCACAGTAATTTGTTTGACAGTCAAAATGGCTCATTTCGATATGTTGGAGATTTATCGACGTGCCCTCTGGTGGGCAATGAAGCCAGCCAAGAGATCTTTTGTTTAAAACGATCTTGTTTAAATGGATTCTACTGTGAGGCTCCTCTAAGGAGAATTGCTTTTCACTAGTTTAATTTCTCCCTTTTGCTGAATGCAGGGGTTGTCATTCAAGGTTAGTAAAGAGAGAGAGAGAGGGAGAGAGAGAGATCGAGCGAACGAGCGAACGAGAGAGTAAGAGAGAGAGAGAGGAGGGAGATAGTGTTGCTCTTTGCTGTCTAACATTCCGATTGTAACCAATTTTATTGTTCTGGTTGTTGTTTTCTTATTTAGAGTTTACAATATCTCTCCCGCAGATGTTGTCCTGCCAAGCAAAATTATGGATGTGGCACCGTGCGCCGCCGTCTTCCCTGTTTCTCCCACATTATCAACGGGCGCAGGGAATGGTGCTGTCCCTTTTGGCCCAACACCTACGTCTCTTATTGTAACTGCCAGTATGTATAGACATTCCTTTCTTCCTTCCTTTCTTCCTTCCTTCTTTCCCTCCTTTCTTTCTGCCTGCCTTCCCTCCATCCTTCTTTACTGTCTTCCTTCCTTCCTTCCTTCCTTTCTCCCTTCTTCCTTCTTCATTTTTCCATTTTTCTTCCTTCTCTCCTTTCTTTCTCTTTCCTTCCTTCTTTCCCTCCTTTCTTTCTTTCTTTCTTTCTTTCTTCCTTCCTTCCTTCCTTCCTCCTTTCTTCATTCCTTCCTTCCTTCCTTCTTTCCTTCCTTTCTTCATTACTTCCTTCCCTCCTTCCTTTTTTCCTTTCTTCCTTCCTTCCTTTCTTCCTTTCTTCCCTCCTTCCTTCCTTTCCTCCTTGCTTTCGTCCTTCCCTCTTTCCTGCCTTCCTTTGTTCATTTTTCCACCCTTGTTTCTTTCCTTTCTCACCTCTTCCTTCTTCCGTCTTTTATTCCTTTATTCGTTCCTCCTTCCTTCTAATCCCTTAGTATGAAAGTAGGACGGTGAAAGCACCACAGAGGACCTAGCAAGCAGCTCCCTCCACCCCTCTCCTCTCTCTGACTCTCCCAGGGTGTCTATTCGAAGATGTGTCCTTTCTCTCTTCTTCTACTGTATGAGGATATACATAGTAAAAACGCATTTGTTTGGTTGTATTAGTGTTTAACGGCACATGAGCACGACCACGGCTATATTGTGCCAAACACGGTAAGATACGTTGAGGATGGCATTCCATGGGAGACATCCCACCTATGGCGGGCTTTCACCACCAGAAAGTGGGAGCAGAGAACCTACTTATATACCCCGGGTATATACAACAGTGTCTCCATACATATATAGGCTACATTCTGACTTCTCTATAATTTGTGGGAAAGATCACCTTCACATTCATATCCACCGATCCCTTAGTCTGATGGATCATCGGGATGCCATTATCGATCTAACAACCAGCTGATTCCTTTCCTTATGGTGTCATCTAGCTTCATGCCGATCCATTCTCAAATGGTGTCCTTCGATCTATTTTAGTTTCTTTTTTTTTTTTTTTTTTGTCTCTCTTCCTCTCTCCTGGCATAAAAGATGGAAAGAAAGATGGACAGGAAAAATGAAAAGTATATAAAAACCTAAAATTTGGGGATAATAACTATTACGCATAGGTCATCGCAAATTAAATAAATAACAAAATAATGATATATTGATACCAGTATATATTACGTTTTTACTTATGCACGTCTTTAAATACTTATATGAGATTTGGAAAAATAAAAAGACAAAATGAAAACCAGAGAAACAATGAAAAAATAATGAGGAGAAAAGGAGAGAGAGATACAAAGCAGAGGAAGAGAAATACTCAGAGCCTCCCCTCTCCCCCCCCCTTTACCCCCCCTCCCCCCCCCCCCGCCCCCCCCCCAAAAGGGGGGGGAGAAGAGGAAAGAGAATGAAGAAGAAAGACATCGAAAGAAAGAGAGAGGGAAAGAGAGAGAGAGAAAAGATTAACAAGAAACATGAAAGTAGAAGTGAAAGGCGAGAGGGGAGGGCCGGGAGGGGGGGGGGAGGGGGAGGGATAGAGAGAGATGTGGGGTTTAAGTAAGAACAGACTGACAAGCAGACAGAAATCGAGACCGGAAGAAGACAAAAGTATACAGATGAGTGACAGAAAGAGAGAGAGAAAGAGAGAGGGATGGAAGAGCCATCAAAGATAAGGTCTCTTGAGACTCAAATGTTATTGTCCTTAGCGACGTCGATGATACAATCTGCAATACTTTCACATGGAATCGCATTTCACCTCCATTTATTTGTTTATCTCTCCAGGCAATGCACAATTCTGACGCCCCTGTGCGCTAGACAAGGCTATTGCTACAGACGGTACACGCTGAACACCTACTACGCCGTTTGTTACAGGAACAATTACTGGGGTGTCATCCGTCGCTTCCGCCATTACCTGCCGTCCAGCTGCTACTGCAAGGCTGCCTGTTGCTATGCCTAGACAAGCGCCACCTGACAGTGACCCTATTAGTGACGAAATAAACACACAAGAATGTGTGATGCGATACACTCGTGAAGTGTGACGTCACAGTTTACTGAATGGCAGTTTTGTTGTTGTTGTCATTTTATTGTCATTATATTAATTCATTTTCAAGATAGTATAACATACCGTGTCATTCTATTGCATGAAATTTGTTTGCCTTGTGACCTTAGTTACAAACGTTCATATATTGTCATGACGGAAGAGTATCGTTAAGATTTTTATATAAAATCTCATATGACTCGACGATCTTTTTAAAGTATAAGCAAATTTTAAGCAAAGCAACGATAAACGGAGCAGATAATATTCTAAATGTAAGCAATTTAATGAAAGCTCCTGTAGCTTAGAAAGATGGATTTTGAGAGCTCTTTATCTTGTGAATATGCTTGCTGAACATGCAGATAGTTGTAGCTAATAACTACGACAACAACAACAACTGTTTCAAAATTTCGTACGAAAATGGATATTTTGCATCAAAGACGTGTTCACTGACTTAACAGAACAGTCAAACAAACCTTTTTTTCCCACACCTTTGTTATGTCATAAAGTATCATTGATTTTTTATCATAATCTCTTTTATTTTTTGTCTGTCACCTTCGAGTGGTTTGTTTACTGTTTTTTTTGCCATTTGGTCTGAAACTGGGCAAATGGCAATATTGCAATCATGCTTGTTAGTAAATAAAGATTTTGAAATTCATTGATCTTATCTCACTTAATTGACTGAAGCAATTTGATGAATGATCTGTTCCTGATTGATTTTCTTATCAATTGTCTTTCGTTTGTTATTCATGTATTCATTTTAAGAAAATTAATTTGTAGTCCGTAATAAAATATAAATAAACAAACAAACAAACAAACAAAAAGAATAAAAATACTATGATTTTACTAATTACAAATGTTTGCAACACATATTGACAAATTTCAGATGATTCCAGCGAGAAATAATAATTTTAAAATATATAAGTATCATTTAACTGCCAATAACTCGGGTTTGTGAGGAGATACAAAGATGAATTTGGTACCATTTTAAGCTTAAAATGTCCTCAATGGAATGCAGTTTCAGCCATCAGGAGCTGGTGTCATCAAATATACATTTCTTAAAAAACAAAGTAAAGACTTTACTTAAAGAGAAAGAATGCTTTAAATATATAGAGTGAAATAGCAACATCCTCAGTTTCGAATAATTCGGGTTTGTAAAGAGATCCAAAGATGAACTTGGTACCAATCTAAAGCTTAAAATACCGTCTTTTACATGCAGTTTGAGCCATTGGGCTAAAATTACCAACTATACATTTTCTGAAGTGAAGACACTCACTTCAAGGAGAAAATGCTTTAAATGGATGAAGTGAAAAAGTAAGTCATTTGCATCTTCAATTGCGAATAAATCGGGCTTTCGAACAGATACAAAGATAAATTCAATATCATTTTAAAGCTTAAAATGTCTTCTGTCGAATGTAGTTAGAGCCATCAGGGATCGGTGTTATCAAATATACATTTCTGAAAAACAGGGTAAAAACAGTCACTTCAAGGGAAATAATACTGTACGTGGATAGAGTCAAATAGCAAGTCACTGGCATCTTCCATTGCTATTAATTCGTCATTGCAAAGAGACAGAAAGATTTTGAATTTGGTATCATTTTGAAGTTTAAAATGTCCTCTGTCGAATGCAGCTTGAGCGATCAGGAGCTGATATTACCAAATGTATATATTCTGACAAACAAATGAAGACAGTCACTTTAAGGGAAGCAATGCCCTAAATGGATAGACTGAGAAGTCGAGTCATTCCCGTCTTCAAGTGTGAATAACTCGGCATTGTGAAGAGATACAAAAATGAATTTGGTACCATTTTTTTAAGCTGAAAATCTCCTCTATCAAATACAAATAGAGCCAGCACGGGCTGGTGTCATAAAATATACATATTCTGAAAAACAAGGTAAAGAGGAGTCATATGAAGGGAAATAATGGCCTCCATGGATAGAGTCAAACATGAACAGCAAGTCATTGGCACCTTCCACTGCTATTGATTCATATTTATAAAGAGATACAGAGATGAATTGGTACAATTTTAAAGCTTAATATGTCCTCTACTGAATGCAGTTTGAGCCATCAGGGGCTGATATTGACGAAATATACATTTTCTAATGAACAAAATGAGGACAGTCACTTAAAGGGAAGCAATGATTTAAATATGTAGAATGAAATATTAAGACATTTACATTTTTAATTGCCAATAAATGGAATTTGAACCATAAGAGGCTGATATTATCAAAATGTGCATTTTTAAAAAAACAAGACAGTTACTTGAAGGGAAAGAATAATTTAGATAAATAGAATTAACTTGCAAGTCATTCGCATCTTCAGATGCGGCTAACTCGGTTTTCTGAAGAGATACAAACATGAATTTCGTACCATTTTAAAGCATAACATGTGCTCTGTCGAGCGCAAACCGAGCCATCAACGGCTGATGTGACAAAACACACATTTTCTAAAAAAACAAAATAAGGACAGTCGATAAAAGGGAAACGATGCTTTAAATGTTTAGAGTAAATGGCAAGGTCTTTGCACCTTCAGTTGGGATGAAGTAGGATTTGTGAAGAGATACATAGATTGATTTGGCATCATTTTAAAGCTTAAAATGTCCTCTATCGAATGCCAGTGGACTCATCAGGAGTTAATGTCATCAAATTTAAACATTTTGAAGAACGAAGTAAAGACTGTCAGTTCAAAGTAAATATTGCTTTCAATGGATAGGATGAAATAGTAAGTCATTCGCATCTTCAGTTGCGAATAACTCTGGCTTTCGAACAGATACAAAGATGAATTTGGTATCATTTTAAAGCTTGTAATGTTCTTTATCAAATGCAGTTTGAGTCATCAGGGGCTAATACTATCAAATATACATATTCTAAAAAAAAAAACAAAACAAAACAAAGAAAAGATCGTCACTCCAAGGGAAATAATGCTTTACATGGATAGACTGAAAAAGCGAGTCATTCCTATCGTCAACTGCGAATAACCCGGGATTGTGAAGAGATACAAAGACCAGTATGGTAGCCTTTTAAAGCCTATATTATCCTCTATTGATCAGAATTCTAGCCATCGGGGCTGCTGATGCAATCAAATGCACATTTTCTGAAAAATGAAGGGAAGACAGTCATTTAAAGGGGAACAATGATTAAAATATGTCGAATCAAATAGCATATAGTTTGGCATATTATTCAACTGCAAATACGTCGGGTTTGTGAAGAGATACAAAGATGAATTTGATACCATTTTAAAGCTTAAAATGTCGTCTATCGAAAGCAATTTGAGCGATCAGGGGTTGGTGTCATCATACGAATACGAGTACTTTATTGATCCATAAGGAAATACATATATAAACATATTCTGGAAAACAAGGTAAAGATAGTCAAGTCAAGGGAAATAATATTTTTTTAAGGATGGAGTGAAAAAGCTCCAATAAAATCCTCAATTAAATTATATTCTGCTAAACATATCAGTTTTGAGAAAATCAGTGACAACTAAACTAAACTAAACAAAACAAAAACAAAAAACTTGATTAAGTCACAATGCGGAAAAAAAATTCAAAAAAAGATTCTTTTCAACCTTTTCTCATCTGTTGATACCACTGTAACTGATGTACAAATGGACAATTAAGCCAAGACTGATATTTTATCAATTTGACATCAACATTGGAAATTTTGGTAATGGCTGGGTCCATATTAAAATCAAGGATGCCAGACTATATGAAAAACACAGCAAATGCTACTGTTCCTAAGCAGACTATATAGACCAACAAGGAAAAGACAAGAGGTAAAGGTAATGCAGAGCTGTCTGAAATAAAGTATATTTCTTGACTAGCTGAACTTGTCTCCAGTGTCAAAGAGTCGTTAAAATTACTTTCTCTCACTCTCTCTCCGCTAACCTGTAGTCTCGTTGGACCGTAGGAGCACTGCCGATGAACACCAAGCTATCTTTCGCCATTCCTCTCGACACTCCGCAGGTCTTATGCAGGCTTCAAATGACAGTCCGGTCCATTCAGTGATGTTGTTTTCCCACTTCCGTTTCTACCGGCCAATCTTCCTTGCACCATTTACTGTACCTTGAAGGATCACCTTCGTCAAACCAGTCGAGTTTTTTTCAACGAACGATTGACAGAAGCGATAAGGGTGGACCGATGACATTAGTTTTGCGGTCACTAACGGCAATGTTGGTCACATGTTACTTTACCTAACGTTATTTCCAGCTTCTCGGAATGGCTCAATCTACAGAACCTTCAAGCCTGATTTATCATCCACTCTCATCTTCACCACACACTGTTTTCTGACTCCTTAATTAAGTAACACAAGATAGGATAAGATAAAATATAAAGCCTTAAAAGTAGTGAAAAAAAACGAGCGGATTTAGTTGAAGAAATATCAGTAATAAACACGACACTGGACAGCCAAGATAGGACAGTTAGATTAGTTTGGGTATCTCAAACACTGGAATTATAGGAAACAAACAAACAGATACATCTGCCAAACACACAATACAATTGAAATAGATGTAAGGTTAGGTTTAGGAGAGGTAAAGAGTTTGATTAAACGTAAAATAGATCAAGTTTGGCAGAGAAAGTGGGAGGAAATGAAAACGTTAGAAGCATCAGAGAGTTCTATCCGTCGGTGAAGTGCAAACCTCAAATAAATCTAAACCTGAAAATTCCTCTCAATCAAAAATTTATCCGTGGCAGGCTTAGAGTCCTCAGGCTCCCGTCGGCTCTAATCGAGTGCACGATGTGTCAACTACGTAACACGGTCGTGCACATTTTGATAGATTGTCCGAATTATAGTGAGGCAAGAGACTCTCTAAAAAAGATTTTTTTTAAAGTATAATTTATTATAATATTAGATATTAATAGCCTTCTGAGGGAAAAACTGCCTCCCGGCCTTAAAAGGGCCAGAGGCAGATTTCTAAACATAACTAATATACTGATATATAGACCACTAGTTTGGCGTATCTGCGTCGGGGGGGGG
>JBCEWB010566177.1:0-18445 GCA_039654565.1 Peronia peronii | reverse complement strand
TCAACTTTTTTGGTGTATTTGATTAGTTGCCGGTGGACAGTCGTCTTAATTTTAAGACATTTTTCGTAAAATGATGAGGATGATGATGATGATGATGTATGATGATGATGATGATAATGATGGTGATGATGATGATGGTGATGAAAAAGAAGAAGAAGAAGAACCAATATTCGAAGAGTTGTTAATTCTTTCATTTTCTTTGCATGTGTGGCCTTTTTAATAAACTTTAAATACCGGTTAACAGTCTGTGTGATCTTTTAAGAAACTCCAGCCAAATGATGGTCTTGATGATGATGATGATGATGATGATGACGATCTATCCGTGTATGCAATAGTTAAGTCTCCAATTCTTCAGATTGTTGTTTGGTTCTTTTCATGTATTAACCCAGTTACCGGATGATAGTCATTCTCTTTAGACTTTAAAACATTTCTATAAAATGATGTTGATGAGGGCGGTGATAACAGTGACAATACTGATGGATGCCCTAAGGTAGAGCCATATGGACTCCAAAATCTGGCACTTAACCACTTTTATCAGTTTGCAGAACATCGCTTATTCTTCACAATGTGTTTCTTGTTTAACATATTGAGTTAATTATCAGTTGCCAATTCCTGTCTTGCAGTTCAAAATTTTTCTATAAAATGCTGATGGTGGTGGAATCATTGAAAAAAAAAAAAAGATATTGACAGGAGAACAAACAAGAGAAAAAAAAATAAACAGTATTTATAATCAAAAGAGTAAGTCTTACTAGAAGTTCTATTGCCACATGCACCTAAATGTCAGACGCACATCCACGACTGTAAGGCTGGGATGGAACATGCAATCCAATTTTCGTGCCCAGATGTCACTGTGGTAAAAACCAAAGGTGTTGCAAGCTCACTAGTGCAGATAAAGAGCATGGAGAGTTAAAGAAAAGATCGGATCAATGTAAGAGCAGCGTACATAAGTAACTGCATTGATGTTGTTGCTGTTTCTTTTTTAAATCCCCCTTTTTTTTTTTCGTCAGCACTACGAAGTACAGACATATGACACCGACAGACACCCTAGATTCTAATAGATGGACTGATCACATCTAAGGATGAAATGAGAGAGTGAAATGACACAAGTGCGAGAGAGACATGGGGGGGGGGGGGGAATGGAGGGAAGTGATCAGGGAAAGAAGGAAAGAATTTGGATTTGAGAGAGAGATTTAATCTTAGACGCGGTAAGAGACCGATCTGACCAAAGGCTCGCCCATTATATTTTGCACAGTTTTTTTTTTTTTTTGTTTTCAAATATATATAGTAATACATAGTATCAGCTATAAACACTGTAATAATTGTCTGTAAATTTACAACCATTTGCTGTGATCTTACGATCAATTTACCGTAAAATTTACTGCAAGATTTCCTCTTTTTTTCTATAATTTTACGGCATGCGTTAAGCATTTCTTAACGCATTTTTGTTGTTGTTGTTGTTGTTGTCGAAGTTTAGCACTTTACAGCAAGACAACGTTTTGTGCTTATTATTTGACCATAACGTTGGTATTATTTGGTGCCAACATTTTGTCATATTTTCACCTGAAAATCTTTTACAGGGTAGTACTCACTTTCTGTCATAATTATTATGCAGGCATATGCAATTAATTTTTTGACTTAAACATAATATGTTATCTGTAAAATTCCTCACCTTCTAGTATTTTCCGGTGATTCTTTTATTAAGAGATTTTATAAACACAGTACTTTGATTAATGAAATTCAACGAACTCATATCCATCTCTCACCGTGGAAAGAAATCATGTGAGAAAAAAGGCGAAAAAGAGGAAGAAGGTAGAAGTCGTGGGAAAAAAGAAAGAAAGAAAAGAAAAACAGATTTAAAAAAACAAAGAGATGAAAGAAAAACAATCGTTAGCTAATGCAGTTTCTGCAAACAAATGCATTTTTTCCTACAAAAAAAAAAATTATGAACAGAAAACAAATAAACATCAGCAGAAGGAGGACTGCAGAATTGACAGAGGGAGACAGAGACAGAGTGAGAATGTGTTATTATCGCCTCATGTTATCAACACTTGCACAATTTGGACAAATTAATGCGAACACTGTGTGACATTGAAAAGTGTTTATTTAATATTTATGCCCATGCAAATCAAAATTTCTGTAAGTTTACCTTTTCTCTCTTTTTTTTCTCCCCCATCCCTCTTTCTATCTACTTAATATTTGTGTGTGTCTGTGTGTGCTTAATTAATTGTGTGGCGTGTAAATGTGTGTTTGAACTTACATTAATCACAAAGCTGACAATAAATTTGAAAAACCAAATTGAGGTAAATATGAATATTAAATGTAAGCAGACCTGTGAAAAGATTCAATGATGTTCATGCGCTTATAAGATAAATTCTGTCAAAGGAAGACTGTATCTAGACATTTTTCGGCATGAAAAAAAAAAGAGAAATTTGAGTGAGAGAGAGAGAAAAAAAGATATAGTGTGTAGCATTTAATTTTTTGTTGGGGGGGGGAGTGGGGGGGTGGGGGGGTGGAAGTAGGGGATGAATGGGAATAAAAGTAGGAATTTTACGACTTACGAGACAATTATCCGCAGGAGATTGAAAGACTTTTTTAACCACATAGGACTTTTAGACCAATTGATAGAACACAAGGAAGCAACGGACAAATAACATTAACAATGAGGGACAAATAAACAAATAACAGAAAATACTACTAGTGTCAAATGTTGAAATGTTCTTAGTATGATTTACACTAGAAAGAGACAAAAAAAGATGAGACAAAAAAAATGACTGAGAAATTAATTATGGTGAACTTAGCCAGCCGGATTTTTTAGACTACATTACATACGTATCATTGCACACGTTCCTCTGGATGAAATTAGGAGCTTGTCATTAGTGTGAGAAGGATCTTTTCTCCCACGATCTGCCCGCCCCCCCCCCCCTCCTCTCTCTCTCTTTCTCTCTCTTCCCACTCTCTCGCTATTTATCTCTTTATTTATGTTTGTTTCTCTATTCTTAATACCTTTCTCTTCTTTTTGTGCTGTCTCTCTCTTCTCTCTCTCTCTCTCTCTCTCTATTTTGTCTCTTTATTTGTTTGTTTCTCTGTTCCTAACGCATTTCTCTACTTTTTGTGCTGTGCCTCTCTCTCTCTTTCTCTCTCTTTCCTCCTCTCTCTCTATCTTCTCTTTCTCCCTCGCTTTCTCTCTCTCTCTCTATTTATCTCTTTATTTATCTCCATTTCTCTGTTTCTAACACCTTTCTCTGCTTTTATGCTATCGCGCTCTCTCTCTCTTTTCTCTCTCTTATCTCTCGTTTTCTTTTTTCTCTATATCTCTGACCATTTATTTCTCCCCCTTCTGCTCAGTGCTTATTCTCTCTCTTTCTCAAGACTTTACTTTCTTCTTCTTTCCTGTCAGTGATAAGTTCATCCACCCCCTCTCTGCCTTTCTCTCTCTAACACTCAGACAGCTGTAAGGATTGTTATTGACTGAATACACAGAAGTGAGAGGCATTACATTAGCTACAGCCTCTGGGGCAGTCGACGTATTGTATTATGATGAAAGGGAAGCGCCCGTCCCTCTCCCTTCTGAACGAAATCACTCTTATCGCTCAAAAGGAATAGACTACTAGGAACAGTGCTATCTATGCCTGGGGTATATTAGATCTGGACGATTTTTAAAAGGTCATACGGTTTAACAGGCAAATCGTTAGAGATAAACATTGGATGGACCTAGATGCCGAAATAACATAGCTCACATTACATTGATGATAATGTTTGAAAATGAATTTATTTACCTCTTCCTCCTGTCTCTTCTCTATCTCTCTCTTGCGTGGATGAATGATTGAATGAGTGGAGACATTTACTGTCCCATTAGCGAAAAAGCGTACATGAAATCATCAAAAGTGTCTTTTAAGGAAATATATATGGGAATTCTCTTTTTTTTCACTTTCTGTCCTGCCTCTTCCCTTCCCCTCCACCTCTCTCTCTCTCTCTCTCTCTCTCTCTCTCAAACACGCACACACATACACATACTTTCCTCTCTCTCTTTCTCTGGCTCTCATACGTCACTAACTGAAAGAGTAAATGGCGAATGCCAAAGACACTAGTTAAACTGGAAGTAATGCAGTCGTAATTGTAACGTGAGCTGTTTTACTTCTGTGCAACCATGAGCAGAGATAACTATAAGCACTATGAGCAAGGGACTTTGCATATTACTACAAATGGATGGATGGCTGAATGGACGAATGGATGAATTAGAATCCTTGAATTACAGCAAAGAAACAAAGGGTTTGAAAAACAGAGAGGAGATGCAAGGATGGTTTGAATATATAGCACAAAAATGCTAAGAAGTTTACGGAGCACATTGTGCTGTTTACCAAGATCACACACGTCCTAGACGCACTGTATGAAATTGTTCTCTGTGAGAGAAAATCTGAAGGGTGTACTTAACCGCAACATCTTGAAACTTCAAAATATAAGCTGATCAAATGATGATTCTTCTGTTAGTAAAATTAAATATTTTCAGCTATATGGCCACACCTCAAACCCTTTGACTATTCACTTCAAAAAGTATGCGTTCCATTAGTTGTATGGTTACTATAATTCGGTTACCGCGATTTTGAATTAGGGTCTATTGAGTGGTTGCTCTCCCCGGTCAAATAACATTAAATAAAGAAGACGCCTTTGTCTTGCGTCAAAAGTCATGATTATTGGTGAGCAAATAAAGGTAGCAATTACAATAAAGCACTAATTAAGTTCCTTACTGTGTTTAGCTTTTGACACTCTGTTCTTCAGTCTCCTCGTACGAAACGGTGCCGTGCGCTCTACTGTGTGATCCAAGATGAATATCCCATTCGTTTTAGCATGCTAGTTCAAGAGTACTAATCGCGTATTGCTCAAAATGCATTCAATCAAGAAGACACTTATTACTTTTATTGCTGGACAAAGAGGACATTTTAAAAGAAAAATATTGTTATAAATTATGTTCTAGACTGTGTGGTATGTAACAGAAATATTAACTTTTAGAATCAGCCCATGAAAAGCAATCATCTGCTTAAACACTGTTATTTAATACAAAGTATATGATATATTTGAAATGTATGACAAATCTTAAAACTAGTGGATGAAAAAGCATGAGAATGGTTCAAACAGCATATTATGGGCATTGTGTGATTCGTGAAGGAAAGAAAAACATTTGAAACCATCCAGTGAAAAGGGAAAAACGAGTAAAATACCGCAATATACATTCTCTGATTTGTGACAGAGAAATAGTTCTTGAACAAGTCATTGAAAGGTAAAAAAAAAAAAAAAAACGATTTATTTTTAATCAGCGTATTATGCATAAATGCACTGGGTGGTTTGTGACAGAGAATAAATTTTAACACAAGACAATGATCAGTTAAACGGTAGTTAAACATTTTTTTTTACTCTATTATCTTGATGTTTAATTGATCACCGCTGCATGAAGTCCTTGCCAAGGGCAAAAACAAACTATGCTGTGCGTGACATATGACGTAATGACTGATCTTCAAAACCAGGAAATGGAAAAGCCAAAGGATGTTTAAATATTTATTTACTGTGTTACCTTTATGTTTGATCGGACCGCCCATTGAAGCCCATCCCAAAGAATAAACAAACTGTGCAGTGTGTGGTATGTGACGGAAAGAATAACTTTTAAAACAGGCCACTGCAAGAGCACAAAGATGGTTTAACACTCTTTTGTTTTGATGTTTGAGTAGGTGGCGCACTGCATGCAAATCCCTCCCATAAAGAAAATAGTTTCGCCTGATGAAATGTCAACTCTTCGAAGACTTCCAAAGTCATGATGTCAGAAAATTAACGATCTCTTGTGGTTTCCTGCTACATGCCTATGGCAGTCATACATCACAACCCACATGTTTTACTATTTGCGGCCACTGATTTTTCTGGTCTTGTTCGTATGGATGCAATTTCCTTGTGTCAACAAAGAATGCCATCGATTGAACATGTCAACAGTGAGGACATCATTTGACGAAACAAAAGTTTGAATTTGGATTACCAGTAGAGACCAAAGTCACCAACCTCTATGAATGATTTAAAAATTCAAATTTGACATCAAAACAAATTAGAGTTGCTGGCGATTTCTATTTTCTTTCAACAGGAATTGTCAATTACAGATACCTGTTTAGTATTCACTTATTCACTCTACCTAATGACGTGAAATTTGAACAGGTATCTCTTTTCTAAGCGGCTGAAGAACTCCCAAGTTGTCCTACGTTTCTCTTCATTTTGTTCTTATTTTTTCCCTCTTGAAATATCAAACTTAAGAGGATGTACAATAAGTGTAGGGATAAAAATCTACTGTTTTAAAGCCATAAACATAAAGTATAAACGTCTGTGTGATCTTTAAAAAAAGCATTTGCTTGAAATGTGTGCATAATAATAAAGTATTAGACAAACCATTATAAAAATTTGAAAGTCTGTATTCACAAGAGAGGGTACATTCCCACAGAAAAAAAAATACAGCCACAACACTTGAGCGAAGAGGATCAAAAAAAAAAAAAAAAGGCCTGTGAATTTATTTACGATGCCTTTGTGCAAATTGGCCACACGAAATGTATTTCTTCGTCAATAAGAAAGTGGTGTTTGATATTATTTTGCCGCTTTTCACGAATACACACTAAATAGTGTAAAGGAATCATTAAATTTCATAGCTTTCCATGAAAACGTTTGGGATCTAACAAATTCATTTATGGATGCGGGTCTTTCCTTCGAAGATGGATCCAGCCGGATATCTTGACTCTTGACGGTGAAGATGTTAAAGTTTAATGAGACTGAGATCCCGATACAGCCGTTTAGATCTATGGTATCAACATGATGCCAAGATAAATGAGCCAATAGCGATCCGCCAGTACCTTAGCACAGACAAGTGGCTTTGAGAAAAAAATAATAAAAGCAGAATTGGAAGTGGCTTACAGGGACCATGTAATTAGAAGTGCTCTACTAGACGAAAGATTGATGGATCGATCCCAGAGATATTTGCTCTTGTGGAACTGTATGCGTCTGGCCGAATTAACCATAGAAAATCTGGTGGACTCTGGAACGTTTGCTTACTTTTCTTGCCAGTTTCGCATTGTTCCGATTAAGACATACTTTTTTTTCGATCGGTTTGATGAAAAAAGCTAATAAATCTGTCAATGAAAGTAAATGTACATTGTCTAGAAAAAATGCAAGATCAGATATATAATTCATATCAAGACACTGAAAAACAGCTGAGGGCTAAAGTAAGAGCTCTGATAAAAAGCACATATTACATACACTGAGTCACTGGCGATTATTAAAACAGATGAGAGTAAGTTTTTATACCATACCGGTATTCATAAGCAGTTTGGGATGAGCACGGCATATTACTCTCATAAGACAGAAAATTCTGTTCAAAACGGCTCATTGGCAGGAAGAAATGGCTTTAGACAGGACATGCAGTGACGAAGACAAGTGACAGACCACTAGACAGATTTCAGAGCGTAATAAACAAGCAAGGGGGCCAGATATCGTGGAAGAAATACTTGGGCAATAATATTGGGAAGTGCATTTGCTCACGCAATGAAACAGAAAAACCATGAAAGAGTGACGAGTGATGCTGGTGGTGATGAAGATGATTGTTAAGAGAAAGATGAAGAGAAGGATGACGATGATGCTGAGAACGAGGAAGAGGTGGACGATTTGATCCAAAATAATGTTCGATTAAATGGCGGATCTGTAGGTTCAAAACACAGCGAACTTAAGAACTATTTGCACTAATTTTCTGGTGCTTTTTGACAGCACATTACCAATCCATGTTTTTTTGTTTCATCATATAATGACAGCCTTCAGAACTCCAGGCACCTTCAAGATAACAATCTGTGTTCCTCTTATGCAATTACAGGTTTCAAGTCTTCAGATTCATACCTGGTTGTTCATCATGTCATGGGCCAGGACTTAATAATCGGGTCATATTCTCCTAGGACATGAGAAAAATGACAATGATGACTGCCAGGTTCCAAAGCCTGTGACTGTCACATAGCAAATTGGTATCATTAACAACTTACAGAGTGCAGGAATTAGCAAGGTTCATGGACTATATTCTCTATCCTCTTTCCTTTCGTAATCCCACTGGACAAAGGGTTCATAAGAGGCAAATTGCAGTAAAAACAGTGATAATTATATCATTTACGACGGTTTTCCCATTCACAGAAATACCAATTGATAATCATAACATGTTATGTTCTGCCCTTACTAATTACATGTGCGGCACAGTTCCTCTCTCATTACCCCTTGTAGTCTATGGACTCCATAACACCTACTGCAGCAAGGCTAACCTTGAATCCAAGATTACAAGAATCCACTAAAAGATCTGAACATAAAGGAGCAGTAAAAACACATACTTCCTGGAGTAAACTCTTTAATTTATGTGCTCAAACATCTCCCAGATTAAGCTGAACTATAAAATTTAACTGATGATCAAAACTGTGGGTTATTTGAACGAATCCTGAGCGACTGATCAAAAGATCGATCGAAAGGATGACTGAATGACTGAATGAATGACTCACTCACTAATTTACTCATTGTTCACTCACCCACTCTCTCACTCACTCACTCACTCACTCACTCACTCACTCATTCACTCACTCACTCACTCACTCACTCATTCACTCACTCACTCACTCACTCACTCACTCACTCACTCACTCACTCACCCCCATTTGCGCCCTATTAGTCATTTGTTCAGTCATTGACTTACATAGGGGGAAAGGTCACCGCTTGGACATATAAAAGGCATAAACCGCATTGCTTAGGAACCAGCTTGGTTTGTTGATAAACTCAGAAATTATCGCTTAGAACAATGTGTTCGGATTTCCGAGAAACGTACTATAATATCATGTACTACATAATATAGACCAGGGCTAAGCCAAATAATACATGTTTTTCTCCCAAACCCCTTTCCCCCACCCCCTCCCCCACCCTTTTTCCCTTTCCTTCAGCTAATATTTGCCTACAGTTTTTGGTCACATCTTAGAGATTTTTATTTTTAGGAAGTTGAAAAGTATATGAAGTTAGATTTATTTTTGTTTCCATGTTATGTTTCCTGTTAAGTCTACAGCGGTTAACATTGTGTTGCCCTATGCCTTCGCTGTCCCTGAACTTAGAAACGAATAAGATATTTCACAGGTCTAGTTTCATCAATACCAAAACACACGGTATGTAATCAAAATCATCAGTTTCATCAAAAGCTGAGTCTGATCATATAGTAAACTTACTGTCTGTATTTCCACTTTTAATTTTTCTCTCATAGTTAACAGAAACGTATATTAGTTTGCCTCCCACAGTTTATAGATACCTGAAGGAAGTGATACACTGTTGCTTAGGATCCAGCTTGACATGTTGATTTTTCAGTCCACTTCATTCTTTCGAATTTTTTTTTTTTTTGTTCACGATAAAATAGGATAAGATAAATTTCATTCCTCCTTAAAAGGAAATTCCATTCACAATTGCTGAAACACAATGCACATGCAAGATATATTAACACTCAAACGCATATAGACAAAATATCACCAACAGACTCAGAACCAGGCAGACTCAAGTGACATTGCTGATGGCAGAAAGGATTTCTGAAAAAGCTCTCTGTTAGTACTTACATGCTACAAATGCCCACTTCTTTAAGAAATATTAAAGTTGTTTATAAAGTGGATGCAAAGAGTCTTCCAAAATTATGTTCAGTATTGATATACAGGCTTCCTAATTGTATGTATCTGAAAATTGGCAAGCGACTGCATCTAATCAAACACAGGGTTAGTAAACCCTAGATAATTTCCATACCGTTCAGTTTATTATGTTCATGAACAAGGCACTTCTGTGGCCCCATTTTCACATTTCATGCCGTCAGTTCAAGATCAGGTATTGAACTATCGTAATTTCAATGAGTCATTTTTTCTTGTTTTTCCTGTCCACCAAATTATCTCCCTCTATAGGGTGATGCGGTATGAAAAAGCATAGCAATGAAAAAAAAAAACAGTTCTATTCTTTTAACGTGAATAAACATTTTAATTGAAATGCACGGAAATTCTGAAAAATTCACTTTGTGGTGAACAAATTTTTTTCCTCTATAATTGACATTATTTTTTCATTTAAAAAATTATTCACTTTTGTTTCCATTGTTTTGTTTTGTTTTTCGTGCTTCAAGAAAGAGGAATGAAAACAATTTTTCTTCTTCTTTTATTAGACATCTGCTATGCCTGGTAAGAGAAATAATATGTCTGAAAATATGGTTCGTTAATTCTTTATTCTCCGTTTCTTGGATACAAATTGTTGCGGTTGTTATTTGGGAAGGAATGGAGCTTTTCTTATGATTATATCTGCCCGAATTAAATATTACACCTGTGTAGAAACGGATAGAAATTTAATATGTTATATAGCAGAAAGAATGGACATCTTTCCTAGACAAAGAAGGCAAAAGTATCCAGTGATTCCAGACCTTAAACATTGTTTATTGTTGTATTCAGGGCAGTCGACTGCATAAAACACTTGTTAGGTTCGCACTTGAGCAGGTAGCAAGCAAAGATTTTTAATAACAGTGTTTGTTACTTTATAAAAAAATCTGCCATTTTTTCAGCGATTAAGTTACTTCTCTTTGTCAAGTAGACGAAGCATAGGACAAGCATTGCAACGAAGGAAAAAAATGAATTTAACTCCTGTCATTTAAAACATATGAAGCAACAAATTCAGGAAGAAAAATATCACGACGAGAAAAAAAAACAAAACATTTTCATTACTTAGTGGACTTTTCAGAATTTTCTTTTTTCATCTACTGAAAAAAAAAAGAAAAGAAAAAGTAGTTTTTTCCTGTCTTATAATTTGTGTATTATACTCGTAAGTCTTACATCTGGCAAAGGAAGTAATTTGGCTGATGTTCAAAGAGCTCATTGGGTGCACAAAATACCTGTCATGTTCGCACTTGAACAGGTAGCAAGTATAGATTTTTAATTAAGGATTTAAATCGAAACAGCTTTGAACTGACACAATGTTAGACATGGTGTGAGCACTAATGAGCGGAAAAGTTCAAAAAGTACACGAATTGGTGTAATTAATATCACTAAAGACATAAAGCTCACACTCTAGTCTTTGCAACTTAATTACAATTTGTCGCCGTCATTAAAGAAGACGTCTATAATTAGCTAATTATAAGCTGTAAGTTACTGCCAACGGGGGTAAAGTGTCTCAAAAGCTCATTCTTTGTGGCTAGATCCATCGCAATCTAAATCTATCCATTACTGTCTTCATGGTCCAAGACTATTAAATATTACTTAAAGACTGCTTTCTTAAGCTGGAATCTTTATTTTTCTGTTTAAAACAAAAATAAGATCCCTACTCAATTCCAACTCTTTTACTGCAAAGACTATAATATCATTTTTATAATGTTTAAGATTTTATATCCGAAATTCCTGATTCTAAATGTGTTAACAAAAAGCGCTAAGATGTGAGGGATGGTTATGATGACAAATTACATTCATGGTTTAAAAAGAAATTTAAAGGACGAGGTATTCCTCAACATGATGTAGTATGAGTACATCATACAATGTCGTGAGCTGTTTGAAAATGAAATCCAATACAAAGTATGACCAGCGAGCCTGTGGCCAGACTGGCCCCTTGTCGTCTTCTAGGACTCAATCTGACATGTTCCATCTGCTGTTGGGCAGCGGCCATCAGGAAATATCTGCCTGATATGAACACCAAAAATGCTGTGCCGAGACAGCGAGGCCGCTGAAAAGTTAGGGAGGCGGTGGGTGGCTGGAGAACAGTCAGGAAGTGGGACAATGTCGTTAGAGTTACGGAAACGTGGAGCATAATCTGCTCGCTTGTCGCACATTGCCGTTCTCTAAGTCGCTGATGATCAATGATGAAGTGGCCAGTTGTTTCTATCAACTTTACTAAGATTAGATGATAAAATTTAGAACTTCGGTACTTGTGTTTTACGAATACTCAAGAGAAATCTGAAATGAATTCTCTTGATTGGTGCGAAAGTCTCTGGGAGCCAGGGACGGCAGTCCGAAAAGTTTCCGAACACTGATTTAACCCACTAAAAACAGAAAATAAAACAGACAGTACAGCAGCAATCTAAGTGTGAAAAATCTATGAGATGATAGAATGTCAAGTTCCGAGATATTCAAATATATCGTGTTATTCTCTGGGAATAGATGGATTTTCGCTGCTATTTACGGGTGCTTCCTTTTTATTGCCGTTAAGGGAATTAGTTACAAGATGTCCAAAGTGAGAATTGCAAATAGTACAATTGGCGATTCCCCCCTCCCTCCTCCTCCTCCCCTCTCCTCTCCCCCCCCCCCCCCCCCAGACGGGACAGATGATGAACAAACGGCTAACAACAATGATAGAATTATCAGCCTGAAAAGAAATTGAGTTTAGTCCAAAGTAAATTCGAAATTAAGAAATACTGACAGATCTAAAAACGAAAACAGGTGCATAAAAAGAAACGTGAACATAGGCAAAACAATAAATATAATTATTTTCAATAGCATGCACTTACCACAGAGTACTGATAATGCTTACATACGATGTGAGTGGTCAAAATACCAGTTCAAGAAATTTCTGTATTTTAAATGAGTAAAATGCTGTATTATTTACTTTTAATGACATTGTCATTTGATCCACTGATATCTTTCGCATATACCTCAGTAATCTTTTCAAATCGTTTAGAGCCACACACTACATGTATTGCTCACCGATTATATTTTCCTACACCTAGTATTCTTTGCTGTGTTTATGATTCTTTTCTATTGTTTACGAAGAAACATGTCCCATAAATGTGCTCTCTGATAGCCATTAGGAAAGTCTTGTCTGGGATTGAATGCCCTGGGTGGCTGTGGATAATATCTGGAAGGAACAATCTATTGGCATACAGTTTCTTTCCCCTTACCCTCGTAATATACCAGTTTTCATAGTCCGCACTTTTTTAAAGAAATTCTATTGAACAAAATCCTTTTGTTTTTGTGACCATAGTTCCAACACATACCCATCTGTCCTTGTAGTTCTTTTTGGCCTCCATTCATTTACTTGTCAATTTATTTAAATTTAAAAAAGACAATGAACATTATGATGTATTATCACAGACCCAATTTAGGAATGACTTTTTTTTTTCCAAGCGAGTTCTAACTACATTGACAAAAGATCTTTTCCCTTCAAAAACATTGCTTTGAGAAAAACGTGATTTAGTTTTGCGGTCTGTCTTTTAACATACGTAGCAAATTTCTACGTTGCAAATAAAAATGAGTAAATGAAGAAATGCGAGACATTGTCTTTTAATTTCGTAAAAAAATATTTTTGAAGAAAGAAGCTTAATGAAACTGTGTCGAAAGATGCCTGTTTTTGTCAAAGTATATTAGAACTGTCCAAAACATAACAAAAGGAAACTAGAATAAAATAAACACAAAAACAAAATAGCACGCAACATTTACAAAGGAAGCTGAAGAAAGTCCAAGGAAGTCATAGGGTACATAATAATGACTCTCTCCCTTCTTCTTCCCACTCACCCCCCCCCCCTCCCTTGTCTTTCCCCATTTCCAGGGCACCTCAGAGTTTAATAAAATCTTATCTCTAAGATCATACTGATCATGGTTTTCTTTCTCATTGTCCTACAACCATTTGCTAGAGCATTCAGTATGACAAGTACCACTTTCCTATCTCCATACAGTGAGAAACGTGTTACATAGTGTATGTATGACTGACAACAGAACCCCTGGGCCAAGTCTTTGAAATTAAAGTGTAATTATATTTAAAGATACATTACTTTATAATAGACAGCATTCTTACTATTAATATCCGAACAATGACTCGGTCGGTACGCAAATAAACGAATGAATTGGAAGTATATAAATTGCCTCTATAGGTCACTGCTTACGACTCAGGGAGCTCGTAGCCGTGCAGGTAATCGGGACGCTCTGAAAACTCTTGTTTAGACAGCTTCCTCCATCTTGTCCGTCTCTGATCTGGATTTGCTTGTGACGAAGTTGGCTTTCGTCCTCTCTGTGAGGTTGTCCACCATTTCTTCTTCTGTCGTCATTTTTTTCTCGTTCATTTTACTGTGCTCTGTATTGTTTTGTTGGGCCATTTGATCGTGAAACATGATCGTAGGTCTACCATGAGTTTTGTTCTTCTTATAATGGTCAGCAATTGACTCTCATGCAGAAATATCGATCGGCTGAGATTGATTGTAGCCGCTGCTGTCTCTATTGTCCAAGTCTAATGGCGCTGAATTTCAAGCCGACACGCGAAAATTACTCTGACCCAATTTATTTTAAAAATCATGTTAATTTTCAGGGAATGCCAAATGATGGAAAAAGGAAAAAAATTAACGATTTCTTTGCACAAATGTGTCAAAAAAGGGTAACATAAATTGCAAGCTATGGCGCTACAGACGGAGAGATTCCACTTTATTCATTTCCATCCTTGAACTATGTATTTATTGGAAATTATCTTATGTCCGTTCCAGATATTTCTTACATCTTACGAGGGAAAGATATAAGACTGGCACTAGGTCTAGAACTCCCTCTACGGAGATCCACAAATTATGAGATTAATTAGTCCACTATTTCTCTTTCAATATTCCGAGTACATTTTTAGAAGTCCCTGACTTCTCCTCCCGCTAGGTTTAAGCTTCAATACAGGATATTACATCAGAATATGTATTTCATTTCCACTCGGTCAAAAATCGATTTTCCCTCAAGGCTGAAAGTTTTTGGACAGCGTAAGATAGAAAGACGTGAGGAAAAAGTGCACGTTGTGAGGTAGATATCCACTTGCATGGACGTTAACCTGTACGGGAATTGCGTGAAAAGCTCAAAATTCTCACTAAATCTTGATGACATTTTTATCCCTTTACTGTTACCATTGTAGGTTCATTTTTTTTGGAAAAAAATTATTCATCTATTTGTTTGTTGTTGATGATGTTGTTCTTTTTGCTAAAGAACAATTTTCGATAATTCATTAGGTGACAGACTTTTTGTTTTGGCTTTAGCCACTTAGATTCCAAAGTTTCACTCTGGATAGTCGTTTTGCGTTATAGAATATTTAAAAGTGCATCTTTTCATTCTCACATAAGCTATACGTGTGTGCCTTTATTTGATGAGAGAAGTGGTGATTGTACAGCACATGCAAATGGCAGACTTTCATATGGATTTATGCATGCTTAAATCAATCAATAAATACTCGCCGTATTTACAATCTGTCCAGCCATATTACCAGCATGAACCTTGACCACAAACTATGTTTTATTTATTCATTTATTCTATAGAACTCTCAGGCTCACAGTGAGATAAACATTATTTTGGAAAGTAATCATGATATTGCTTTACGGATTTACAGAGGCAGTTTCAGTTTTTCATTTATGATGTGTGTCATAGCGCTCAATGGCGTCAGATCATCATATGGACACTACAGTACTTGAGCAGGCAAACATTGATCGAAAGAATTGTGGAAGATCTCATTAGTCATTTATCCCTCTGCTTATTCTTCGCTCAAGATTCGTTACACAGCTTGGCCAGCCAGACGGATTCATTTTCCCCCGACACAAGAAACTTGAAAATGCAACCGGTGCTCTAGGAAATAGGCTTCCTCTGCTGGAATCCCCTACGGACAAACGGCATGAGTGTTTATGGCTTTAGATTCTCAAGAGTTTTTCCTGCCTGTAGTCCATTGAGCTTCGTCATTTCGACACACGAATCACTTTGGATTTTCTTTCCTTGTACATTATGTTCCCAAAACTCGCGTTTTTCAGCTGAAAGAGAGCTGGGCTCCATCTCTAGTTTGCTCATAACAGGAAAGAGTTTATCAATGATTTCTATGTATCTGAAATTGCTATGTATATCTCTGCCATTCACTTTTTGGTATAATGTGGCTGCAGGCATGCAGAAATTTTCTGTTGTAAAGGGCTTGTCATAATTAGCTAGGCTATTAATACTCTGAGTAGGCATGTTCTGGAGATCGATGAAACGGCAGATGTATATTATAGTGATCCATCAAGTCTGCATCTAGAAAAAAAAAGCAACTCATTTAGATGACAATTCATTGGTGGGATATGTCGATCTCGAAGAAAGAACTGGTATACATTCTAATGATCATATAGATCTTTATCTAGATATTTATGCTTATTATCTTCAATCGCTTTCAAGATCGGCATATTAGAAATCGTATGGCACTGGCGAATGATTCAATTTGCATAACCATTAATATCAATCAAGTAAAACCTTAAAATGAGCTTTGTACTGTTTTCCTTTTAAGTTCTCATTTCTTTTTATTTTATAGTAAATGGAGTAGCTGAAGAGTCAGGTATAGACATACATGGAATCAAACGCGACTTTATTCCCGTTTCCTGAAATACATTTATTGTCAACATATCTTTTGGCTGACACCAGACTGGTTGACCCGGATACAAAAATCTACAGATGAACTTGGGTTGTGAAGAAAAGCGGTCGCCAGTGTCATACAACCAAGAACAGAATTCTAAAGGTTTGTGGTTTTTCTGGATGGAGTAACATCAAGCAAGAGATGGGGGATTATAGTCCATTAATGGCAACAAATTGGATATGTTTAAAATAACGTGGACTAGAGCCAAAAATAAAGATAGTACTCTGGTATCTGAGATTCACCAGCTGAACTTGCAGTTCCTGTCAATAGATTTGCATAGATTTGTGGCACAGACGAGTGAGCTGTTGCTCGTAAGGAAGCAATAAATAACCTGTGTGCAAAGATATATATAATGAGAGTGGTGAAAATACAAATTAATGATGTGTAGTTCTCCCTATAACTATTGCATACAAAAGAAAAAGAACTGTACAGTCACTTGGCCAATCAATACGGAAACAAAGCGATATAAAAATAATATTTCAGTCTTTGGCCAGAAGTTATTCCCTGTGTCTCCACTGATGATATTACTTGTGACTTTGTCAATTTCAGCTGTCGCGCAGAGCCGCTTTCCGCTAGGATGTTTCGTAATTGGACGACAATAAAATCAGATTTGCAATTTGTCATGTACATCACATTGACAGCTAGACCGTGGATCGAAGCTGAGGGGAAAATTTGGTCAGCTTTTGCTTATCCACGGAAATAATCAAGTAGATTTCCCAAAATTCCATTTCGTGATCTTCATACAGCTCTACTTGGTGGTGTTGTAAATTATAAGTATTTTATCTGGTTTTCCAAAGATTCTTAATGAGTACTCTTTATATTTAATAGAAATATGCATTGTAATATCTCTTACAACAACATTGCTGATTAGTAACCATATTATGATAGACAGGAACATTTGAAAAAAAAACCCGAGAGATTCAAAATTGTTTACCTGGACAGATGAAAAATATACCACTATCAACAGAAACATACGTCCAGGATTTCTAATAAGACGTTAAGGTAAACATCAAGATGAACATTTATTCGTTAACATTTAAACTACAGCTTGCACATCTTTGTGCAAGAGAATATAATTATATTAACGTAAATTTAGTATAAATGAAAAAAAAATGCTCTGTAAAATCTAAACACTATCAAATGTCACTGTCCAAGAGAAATAAGTGACATTTACTATAAATTTTAGTATGACAAAGAAGCGTCTGCAGGTAATATCTTTGTGCCATGTGTATACTTCGCTTTTCAATCTTCAGCGGGAAGTTATCTCAGATGCTCACTTTGTGCCAGAGAATTTAATGTTAACAACTGTAAATTTGAAATAAATGAAGCAGCACTCTTATATTTACTATCATCCAAAGCCCACAATACCTCTTTAATTAATAATAATAAAAAAAAGGCCGAGAGTGGTGAGGAGGGGAAGGGGGGGGGGGGGGGGATAGAGGAAGGCTGAGACAGAGAGAGAAAAAGGAGAATTATTGATTTCCTGTCGTTAAGATGCAAAAAAAAAAGAAGCATATTGGAAGGATCTTGTTTTTATTCTGTGCTAACATGATCACAATAATCAATTTAGCACCTTTTTTTTTCATGCCACATATTTTCTTGACCTCACAGCGTAAGACAAATAAATGTTTGTTCTTATAGTTCTCAGTATGAAATGGATAAGACAAGAACAGAGTATAATTAATCATAATTATTCAGACATTTTACCCCACTCTGTGAGATCTGACATTACAAGTCATCAGTTCATAAAGAAATGTTATAGAAATGTTATCTTCACAACAATTTTCTTAACATTTCATGGCAAAAATGAACAAATCAGTAAATCTACTGTATTACATGCAGTGAAGTAAAAAATTGAACCATATATCTTCACACTTCGATATTCTTAACCGTCTTGTTGTGGGAGGTCATTCTACACAACAGGAACAAAGTGGGCTAATGTTCTCAGTAAACCGATTCTATCTATCTATCTATCTATCTATCTATCTATCTATCTATCTATCTATCTATCTATCTATCTATCTATCTATCT
>JBCEWB010566067.1:0-18446 GCA_039654565.1 Peronia peronii | reverse complement strand
TCTTTGCAATGCTTGCCTTACACCTCTTGTACTTAGCAAAGGGAAGTAACCTAGCTGGCTGAAAAAATGGCTCATTGGATGTCAAAGGATGTGTTACTGGAAAAATTTGGTTCACAAGAGTTAACTTTGAAGTGAATATTTCAACATCAAAGAGTTGCATTACAGTTAGATACATTTTTTTGTAACCATGGTAAAGTACAGCCCTTTTCCTTTCAATTTACATCAAAACATGAAAAACTGGACACCAGACTTATTTCATCTGTGCTGTATGAATCACTAAAGGCTGCAATAACACGTTACTTGAAATAGATATAATTCTGTGTCATAATTTTTCAGTAGCAATGATGCAACAATTCTGATAAAGAAATTTGATATCTGCACAGTTTTCCATGAATTTTCCGCTATTACAGATGAAAGTACAGAGTAATAATGGGTTTATTCGGATTTTCCCCATTCACATCACCTGCAAATGACCAAAGTTGTGGGAAAATCCTATGACTCCACTGATATGAATCTGCCTTGTACCATCTCCCTTTCTCAAGGTACAGATTGTGCACAAAGAGACAAAAAATCATTTTTGCTCAATTTAATGGGTACTACTAAATAATTAAAACTTTTCATGATAGATTTTTATTACTTTTTTTTCTTTCTTTTTTCATTGTATATGGAGTTTGGGTAAAAGAAATTGTTCAGGTTAAGTCCGGAATTTGAAATTTTGCCTGGGCAGGAGTGGCTCTGCATACTCTTCATGCCATGTTTAACTACCAAAGATTCTTTAAAGTGCATGACATACATAGTAACCCCCAAAATATATTAGCTCTTATCTGAGAAGGCTAGGTGTCCCACTTCCATCCAGGGTACCACTGTCTCAATGAAATAAGGGCAAGCAGGTTCTTAATCCTAGCCTTCAGACACGGTGCCGTTTGTAAGACCGAAAGAATTCTGATAAACTATTAAAAAAAAAAAAGGATAGCAAAGGACTGGTGAAAAACAAACCCTGCTGAAATCACCATTTTCCTGATTTTTTTTTTTTCAAAACATGCTACTGCCTTATTGGTCCCCCTCCCCCTCCCCTCTGCAAACTCTTGCCCATTAAAAAAAAAAAACAAAAAAAACAAGCGACTTGTTTCTCTTGGTAATGATGATGGATTCTTGTCAATCAAAAGATCTGTGTCAGTCAACATTCAAAACATAACACAGGATATATAATAAATACAAACTTGAGCTGTCCTGTTTCTCACTGGCAGGTCTCATTCATCACAAATTTTCAGGAAAATCCAAAATTACATCTGATATCAGATAATATCTCCACTTGAAAATAGGTGTTACATTTCTTTTGACACAGCTCATTCATGTTTATGGCAAAGATAGCATTTATTCCTATCTCTGTGCACCCAACTGGCATGAGTTACATTAGGGCCTTTACTGAGCGGTGAAGCCGCGAGGCTGAATTGACCACTCGTGCGCCCATAGGGTTTTAAAGACAGGGATGCTACAGGCGTATAGGCACGGGTTGGAAACGCGTATTTAGTTTCGTTTTCTTTGTTTCCAGCTTACTTCCGATCTATGTTTTTGAAGAGAATAACCTGGGCTTCAAAATGGTGGCTTAAGCAAGTCAATCGGATCAGTGGTCCTTGAGATAATTTCGACTGAAAATTGGATAAGTTTGAGTTTTGACTGCACACGGTGGTATGATCATATTTTCTCAGGTCTTTCCATTTATCTTTATTAGCCTTTCATGCTTCATATTAGCCTAAACTCACTGGAATGCAATTTCTCCATGCCGAGCTATTGAATGCCCAAAGTGATAGGGGTAGCCGCCATATCGGGCTCACTGGCCAGGCGCTTGACTAGCTCCCTTGGCCTCATTGTGGTGAGACTTGGATCAGGATTTTATTTAACAAAAAGTAGCTTGGAATGCCTTTTGAATCACTGAAACTGTGTTTTGTGAACACAGTTGAATATATTTTTGTCATGTCAAGGGATTACAAAGATAATTTAGATCTAGATCGAGATCTGAATCCAAGTCATGGGCCGCTCGCCAGCAATGAGCACTCATTATTGTTGACATAGGCCACTAGGCCTAGATGTCTAGGCTATTGAACACAGTCTTAGTCTTAGTGTACTTTGTTTTGGTATATAATTATTGATTGTATTTTTATATTTAAGGAATTCAACTATGACTATGAATGTCATGGACTAAAAAATTATCCTGGACCTCTTCCACCTCCTCTTCATACCTAGATCTAGATCTATTTTTTTCTAGCATCACCTACTTCCTAAATACGTTTGTTTTGATTCAGAAATGCTAGCAACAAAGTCTAGTAATACAGTCAAATGGCACTTGGAGGTGTTTACTTAGTCTCTGTACTGTGTAGCTTCATTTTTTAACTGTTGTCATGAAAATATCGCTTGCCATATCAAAGTTATGACATTTTTTTGTATTGGTATTTTTCAACAAGAATGAATAAAGGATCTTTGTGCTTTAGAAGTTCTATACCTTGTTAAAGGTCTTAAAAGTGTTTTGAATATAATTAAAACAAATGTGCTTAATACAACGAACGTTTTGATGTATAATTTATTAAAATTGGTCGAGTGGTATTCAAAATATGACGTTTTAGGACAGAAGAGTACTTGGCGGTCACGAAATTCCTGCCATAAAACAGTGTCAACTTTATCGCAAAATTAATTACTTAAAAAATTCATAACTTTTGAACAAAAAGAAATATCTCCGAAATTCAAGGTGTTTAGTGATCAACAGCTCATGCTGCTTTTATTGAACATATTTATAATGATATATGAGATGTTTGAAATTTTCAGTAAAGTCCCTAGTTACATCTTCAGCTAATAAACAATGCTTTCACAAGTGCACTGAGCTTAGGGTAAGATACAACTATTATGGAGTCAGTCGCAAAGGATAGCCACCATTCAACAAGAACTACACCAAAGATCAGACTACACAACCTGCTTATAGCTGCTGTAGATGATTACGATCAGCATGTGTGAACAAATATTGCCAATGAATAATATATGTCTTGTGCCCAGGGCAAATGAGTCAGAAATCGCGGCAGGCGATTAAGATCTAGAGATGTTTTTGACCACTTTTGACTATTTTCTGACTAAGGCACCAAAATTTTTCTTTTTCAGGCTAAAAAAGGTTGAATTTTTTCGTTTTGTGAAAACGAAAACAATTTTGGTACTGGTATCTTAGTCGGAAAATAGTTAAAAACAGCCAAAAATGGCCATAGATCGTAATCACCCAGCGTGAATTCCAACTCATTTGCCCTGGGCGCAAGACATATGTCTCATGCCCAGGGCAAATGTCAGAAGTCGATCGGGGAGATTTCAAGTTACAGCCGTTTTTAACTATTTTCCGACTGAGATATCAAAAATTTTTATTTGTTTTCCACAGGACAAAAATTCAACCTATTCTAACCTGAAAAGAAAAATTTGGTATCTGAGTAGGAAAATAGTTCAAAACGGCTGTAACTCATGATTGTCCGGAGTGACTTCCGACTCATTTGCTCTGGGCGCAAGACATGTGCATTGAGAGAGATCCAAGTTTCTTATCAGAAAGACAATAAGTGATCATTTCTGGTGTGCTTTTTAAATTGTTCATGTTATGAGTCTGATAGGAATAAAAATGAAAGAAAAAAAAAACTTACGAACAGAAATACATGTACTTTCAAACTTGAACTGGGTTTAATTTTATTGATGAGATCAAATTGTGAATGTAAGCAGTTTACTTACCTTTCTGGGATATTTATATGGTGCAGTAACTGTCTTTACATGGGTCTGCAACTCCACAGTCAGTTGCTCAAGATTGACATTCTGATACTCAGGAACAAGAGCCACAAAAGCTTTCACAACCTGCTCAGCAACAGAAGAAAGAACAAATAAAACAAATCATCAAAGCTTTTGTTACATTCTTGTCAAATCAAGCCTGATATTAATGACATCCTCCCATACAATATAATATCATGTCTTGGACAAAAGATTTCTTTGTCACTTGTCAGGTCCAGCTATTTATCAATGACCATAAAAAAATACAGATTCTATCTGGAACATGCAGACATGGCTGATTAGCATTGATCTAACTTTTTCAGAGCTGTAGTTTGTTCCTCATTGTGGCCAGATTCTACATAATGTGTTTATCTGAGAAATAAAAATTGAAGAATTATACAAAATCATCATTTGACGAAATCTAGGCAGCAATCAATACACATAAAAAAGGAACCAATTAACTAATATACAGCTGTTATGTTGATGTATGCACACAGCCACTTGGCATGGAAGAAGTTTACCGACAAAAGAAGATTGCTTTTCAGCCCAATCTATACTTCTACCTCTTTTCCAATGAAAATATGCTTATAAGCATGAAAATTTCAATTGCGTTTCACAACTGGAATAAATAAGGAAGAGGATGATGCGGACAATGAATGGAGGAAATTTTATAGCTATTTTAGTGAATAAATTGAGTGTGCAACATACACTAGATTCCAAATGTTGAAAAGCTTTCACCATAGGGTTAATAAAAAAATTGATAAAAAATAGATATGTTGCTTACTTATGCATACACACAAGGTGTTTCGCTGATTATCTAATTTGATAGGTCTATCTCTGTCACCAGCTTGGCAGCATCTAAGCTGTTATTTTGGCAACACTATATATATATATCATAGGAGATCCTCACAAGGAGGGAGAGGTATATATTTAGGGGGCATACTTCCCAATTCATAGAAGGATAAAGGTTGTAGATGGAGAGAAATTATCTGAATGATTCTGAAGTGCTAGTTTAGAGGATAATATTCTTTTTCTAAATTATGCAACACAGCTCTGAATATTTTTCTAGCTGTTGGCTGATCTCTTCCTTACCCATACCATCACGTTGTTGACATAGTCAAATGAAGAAAAATGGGACATGCAATATATTCACTTAAGGGGTGTGTGGGTCCTGAAAATGTGGTTTTGAGACAAAAATATCAAAATTGGGGTTTTACTATTTTTAGACACTTTGACCTCTTCTGATCCATAAAAATAATGGAGGAAGCCAGAAACATATGCTTCATGCCCCAAAATGGCACCAACATGGCACCACTAAAAGACTATAGAAAGTATGAAAATTCAATCGTGATTTTCTCAATATGTGTGTTTTCTTCAATCTTTTCCCTAAGGCTTTTTTATTTCTGAACCATCTAATTTTAAATTTTGAATATAAACTCTCCATAGCATGTGGTTTGATAATATACATCCCTTTTTCTGGATTCCATTCATGTTTTTGAAGGAAAAGTGCATATTTGGTGGAAAATTGAGAAAAATTTACATCCATCAATATACATATTTCAAAAATTTATAACAAACATTGTTTAACTTAACATATAAGCCAAAAACAAAGGTATCTTATTTCTAACTAAGAGCTATGATATTCATGTGCAAATTTCAACCGACTGCATTCAATACTGAGTCTTGGGTTTTTGAAAATAGCTAATTTTCAAAATACAAAATCCAATATTGCAGCATTGTCATGGCAACCACATGTAAACCAAAAGATTTTTCCACACTTTTCCTCTAATTTGAACATGCTGAATCCCAATTTGAAGAGTAAAAAATCCCTAGTTCAAGCATTAAAAAAATCACTCTCAAGGATTGCATCCTGCCCCTTCTTTAATGGTTGATCACTTTTCATCATATCCTGCAATAAGAGACACTCTGGACATAATGAGCCCTACTGAGCAAAGCCAAACTACTTCCCTTTGCCTAATGCAAAGGGTGTAAAACAAAAAGGAAAAAATTGTTATTTCTTTTGTTATTTGGACATGAGTAACCAAAAATTCTGAAAAATCACCATGTGATGAACATTTTTATTGTAAAAGCAAAACTGCCTTTTTCATTCTTCACAATGTTTATTTTATACCTCAAGCACTTGGCAAAGGGAAGTAACTTAGCTGGCTGAATAAATGGCTCACTGAGAGTAAATACAGTGAAAACCTAATAAAACAGGATTGCTGGGACCAAAGAGAAGTCCTTTTATAAGCAATTTCTGCTATAACTGACATACAATGAATTAGAGGAACAAAAAATCGCTAACCTATTGCCTGATCACAGGAAACACTTTTCTCATGGATAGTCTCCCTTCACGAATTCTTTTACTTTGTGTGATTGAACATGGTAATGATGATTATACACCATATTCTATTAGAGGTCATAGTATGTACATGAAAAATACTCATAGTCAAAAGTTTTAGCAAGAGCAATTGGCCATGTGGATATCTCTAGCACACAACACTTCACTGGCCTCGTATCTGACTCTCCCTCATCGCTGTATCCCAAACACAGTGCTGAGAGTAAGCTAGCCTATGTGCACTGAAAGATCCAAGGATATCATATTATCTCATCTGCTTGTTCCCCTCCTCCTATTGTACCAATCCTGTTATGCTCGATCTCTTGCAAACATTGTCATGGGGCTGCGGTGAAAAGCCATAATTGCTAAGGTGATGCATGGAATAGCGAAAGTTACTGAAGTAATTATGACAGAAATCTGATGCGAATAAATCTTGCTTGATCCACGGCATACAACATTTGAAACACAATGTGATATCAACATCAAATGCAACTGCACTTAGTATTCATCACTGTTGATTGGTTAACTGAACCAGGATTATTGTATTTCTGTTTTCCCATTCGCCATGTATTCAAAGGTCTGCTGCAGCCGGCTTAGGCCTACCAGCCAAAAATAAAGTAGGCGATGACCAGAAAGTCCGATTTCCGACAAAAGTCGGAAGTTTGACATCTCTGGTATGTGACTGAAAAATCTTCCAATTGAAAAACCTTACAAAATTCACTATATCGCTGGTGTGGGCCGATTTTCATCAAACATAAACCAAAATAAAGTGGGATTTCCTGTGTTTCCATTTTTAGCATATCTGGCTGCAAGTGCTTGTGACGTATATACGAAAGCATAAATGGGAAATGGGCTATCAAGGGGAGGGGGGTGGGGTGCGCCCGACTAGCGTACTGACCATGAGGCGTGACCATTGAATAACCATCAATTTCATCTAGTAGATCTAATAGCCTAAACAGTGTGGATCTGCCGGTTTTTGCAAACTTTTTAATTCTTATCTAATCAACTTTCCACTAGACTGTCATGTCAGAAACCCATAGAAACTGTGGAAAATCCGTATCAGTTGGCAGATCTGCTAGCAGTACAAGTATCCTGTTATAAGCGAATCGACTGTCAAAGACCACTGCTATACGAGATAATATTTTACTAATGCCAAAGTAGGAGTGGGTATGGGGATTAATAACTCTCCTGTTATAGGCGGTCCTGTTATAAATAGTTCCCACTGTATCTTTTCGCTGTGGTTAAAGAGCTTGACACTTCTCTTTTACATCAGACCTTCCTATATAATTTCTGAAATTGGAACTGATTTGCAAATAACATGAGGTATAAACAAACTTTGAAATGAAGAAAAAACTACTTTCTGCTCTTTTTTTTTTTTTAAAAAACACTGCCCACGGAAAATACAATGAAAATGCTTTTTTCATATTATAGCAAGTTTGTTGACCTCTTTTCTCTTACAAATAACAGGATATATTATATCCTGGCATGAGAGAGGCTTGGGTCCTGTCTGTGAACAGAAAGAAAAAAACCATCAGTCTGTAGTAACTTTAAACTTACCTCACCACGCATTTCATCGGGGCTGCTAACTACAGCAGATTCCAAGACTGCTGGGTGTTCTAGCAGGGCATTCTCCACTTCAAATGGACCAATTCGATATCTGGCAGGAAGGCAGTGATGGGGAAAATCAGTCTAAGCAATAGGAGTTGTGAGTGTCAATCTCGACAATCTCAGTGTGAAATGTCTCTGTTGTACCATATTCAACAGGTACAAAGCCAGATGAAAACTTATTTACAGGAACAAATGTCTCGCAGCCTGTCAAAATGAGACGTATGTCGATTTTTCATCATATGGAGTTTTTGGTATTATGTGAAAGCTTATTTCATACCTTTTCAGGTGGTGAAAAAAGTTTTGAGCTAGCTTTATTCTAGCCAGAGATACTGCAGTTTAAAGAGACAAGGAGGGACCTCCAGCAATGACTGAAATTCCGAGAAAATCGAGTTTAAATGAACGGTCAAACGCATCAATCTACATGCTTACCTCACAAAAACTCGATTTCAATGAAGAAATATTTATAAATCGAAGGTAAAACAGATATTGTCTTGTTCAGAAATGAATGTACTTTTAATTTCTGCAATAAAAAAAAATCGATGTCTGACCCCCTTCATCACATTCAAAGCCCGATTTCTCGGTTCTAGCCCAGTGACTTACATCTCATTTCGACTGGCCGAGAGACAAATACAGCTCACAGACTTATTGGGTTTCCTTGCAGAAGTGCTCAGAGAAAGAATGTACCACTTAAATCACACATTTTCTTTCAAGTTTGATCTATTTACATGTCTCCCTTTATCCGTATTTAATTTATATTAAAGACCAATGGTCCTCGCTAGTAAGTACATCTATAACAATTCATAATTCAGTCTCTTTTATCTTAACTTGTTTTCTACTTTACCACCTTTCTGAAGAGAGCAAGTACAAAATCATTTGAATTTTAACAAAACATTCTATAATTAATATGTGCCTCAATTAAAGAACTTCAGCATCCACTTGACTAGGATTTCCTCAGCTGCATTCCTTGATGACATCTGCAACACCAACTCTTGTATACTGGATCAGAGGTAGGCCTGAAATTTCGGTCACTTACCCCGCAGAGCTTATGACATCATCAGCTCTGCCCACAAAGAACATATAGTTCTCCTCATCCAAATAGCCACGATCTCCCAGCAAGTAATAGTCACCCCTGAACGATTTCTCAGTACCAGCAGGATCATTCTGTGACAAAACAAATAATAATGAATGACAGTCACATTATCAATTGATGAAAAATGTTAGGAAGAAATCTTACAGTATCTAGAATCGTGATAACCATCTATCGACCATTGAAAGACATAATTAAATCGTAACCATAAGTAACAGAGTATGAAGCAAATTTTTCAGTCAATCAAACAACTTCCTTTTGCTGACATCTGAAATGTAAACAAGCTTTACAAAGCAGAAAAAAAAAATCATTTCTGCTCTCTCTATATAACGATGGTCTTAGGCACAAACCATCTAAGTCTAAAAACACAAATTTTACAGAGGACAGAAAATACTTAGCAGTTGAGAGCGATCTCCGAATTAGATGGTTTGATCACATGACAATTTGACTAATTTCTATTGGTCTGCGGGCTTAGATATTCTTAAACATAATGGATCATGTGTTTGTGAGTTATTTTGAGGCACAAAAGTAATGTTCCAAATTCCAGAGTTAGACGGTTTATGCCCGAGACCATCGATAAGCTATATGAAACAAGTTTTAATAGAACATGCTGCAAATTTCCTCCAAAAAGTAAAATGCTTTTCTCATATTATGATACGATTCTTGATACAATTATTTGTTTCAAAACAAAAATAACAAAAGTGATTTGTTTTCCTCGTCCTCATGTGCCTAGCAAAGGAAAGCAAGTTAGCTCAATAAAAAAAAATGGCTCAGTGCAGATAAAAAAAAAAAATCCTGTTATTATGCATGAGGAAATTCTTACAGTTCATTTAAATTTCTGAAAATTTGTGTAAGTAATGTTCAATTGCCATGAAATGCACACTAAATTAAAATTATTCACCCATGACTTCAGTGTGTTTAATCGTCGACATAGATTCACCCCTCTCCCCTCAGATGTATCTGCTGCATCCAATATCATTTAACACAAACCAGCTAGGCAAGCTACAAGGTCAGAAACTGGTATGTGCTGATGTTATGACTCTTAAAATTTTCTTTGGTCTTCTTGGTAATACAGTGGTTTACACATAAATCCTGTAGACTCATTTCGAATCTTCCTGTCTTGAGATGCCGCGTGGTAAGTGAAATTGCATTGTCTACAAAGATACGAAATGACAACTGATGGGCATCTCAACTGAGATGCATCGAGACTTACTTTATCTATCCTCTTCACCATTATTGTCACACTCACAAGCTGCACAGTAATGACCCATGTTGTATGAATTTGTTTATGACTCAATGTGCTCAATCACTGTAAACAAGGGACAGGGTACTTCTACAACAATTCACAGTGGTTACATGGGCGGAGTGTTGATCACTACCATGTGATCACAAGTACAAGTCCACTACGGATTCCTCAAACATACTTTCGATTCCGTAAGAAACCGAAGTCATTGATACTAGTCAGTGCTTACCACATATCCTGCAAACAGGCCAAGTGGTCGGAAAGGGTGGACTTTGATTGCTATGTTACCCTCTACACCTGGGTCCACTACTCTGCCAGCCTCGTCAACAATGGCCACATCCACCCCTGGTGATGCCTTGCCCAGAGAACCTTCTCGGTATGGGATGGTAGGAGATCTACAACAGACTAATGTCTGAAATGTGTAAACGGTCATCTGTAATAAGCTGTCGGAGGGAATGGTAAGTCTGACATATATTAATTCAATTATTATTTGCTTTCAGAGGTTTGCAAGAGAGAGAGAGAGAGAGAGATATCATATCATGCTCACACCTCTGTAATTTGACACACTGATCGTTCTTGTCATTTGAGTTCTTGAAAAATATTGTTCACTGTAATGTACATGAAAAGTATTTTGTACACTCTATTGTACAGTCTCTATACCAAGTGGAATTTTACTCAGTTCATTTGCAAATTCACATGGTTCTGTGTTTTACATCATACAGCAATGAAACAAAGAAAAAGAAAGAAAGAGATGTGAGACAAAGCAATGAAATGCAAATAAAATTACAGGAAACAGTTTAACTGCTGAAGTGAAACAGTGCAAACACTAAATACGTTTCCGCATAATGAGTAAATAATGTTCATCCTGGCAAGCATGACATTTGTTGCCAGTGAGTATGTCCCCTGTGTTGTTCATTGCATAATTCTCAACTCTAGTTCTGATGTAGAAAAATATCAAAGAATTCTGTTATCCATGACACTCCTATTGTTCATCCTTCTTTCTCTTTGGTTTCAAGTTCACTTACATATCAGAAAGAAGCATATATGGTTATCGTTTATGAGATACATGGCACCAACTTCATTGATCACCATTCTGTTCCCCTTTCCATCCCACACTTCCTTCTCTACATAAACACAAAATGCAATAATCTTGGCAACCCCTTGTATATAATAGGTTTACCTACACTATGATTGCTCATGAAAAAGCAAAACACTAGTCCTATCAAGTCATATGCAGAACTGGCCACCATATACTCAAAGTTTACCTTGTCCAGCATATACACAAATGCCCTAACAATATTATGATACTAGACAAAAAAACAGGAAATTCAGAGTGACTGTAATCAACAAGTTTACTGATGCATCTCGCGCCATTGTTTGTGTGAGCTTAACTGTTTTTAAGTTGTTGATGTTGGAGGCAAAATTCTATCTATCAGAGACCAGAATGTTGTCGTAATACATATTTTATTTAAAATAAAAAGTTTGACTAGGAAAAGAGTTGTATGTTTTGAGATATGCTAACAGGCATATTCAAAATCCTGTACTTACTGTCTCAGTTTGCCCATATCCCTCATAGATAGAAAGCCCTGTTTTTCTCTTCCATGTTTCTATCAGCTCTGGGTTCTGTATTATAAAAATGAATGATGAACTTGTTAGAAACTTAAACCTTCTGTTACAGACAGGGAAGCTATATGGAGAATGGAGACAGTGCAGGACTCCATAACTCAATGCTAAATCTCTGTAACTGATTCAATCATGGCACCATACCTAGTCCTGCCGGCGATAGCTCTTCCTTTCACCAGATGCTTCGAAGCTGTTTCTTTAGTTTCCTTCTGACATGTCTTGTTGACCGAAGTCAAAAGGTCAATCAGGCAGCAGTCACTGCATGCCCAACAGCAATTTTGTTTGGTGAACAAAAATGTTTTTGAAAGTCATGGATTGGACAAAGGCATTCTGTATCAAAATATAAGTTAATATCAGAAAGATTAAGTCCTCGAGTTTTCACTTGCAAATGTTTTGTGTCTAAATACATTGTGTAAAGCAATATTACACAGTAAATGTTGACAAAAATATGCACTTCTTCAGCTTATACATATGTTCTTAGACAGGTAATATCCAGCAGTGGTGTCAATCAATTTCTTTCAAAATTTGATTTTATAAACTAAAATGTTCATCTTTCCAGCCCCTAAGAGGAATGACTGCAGCTTTGCACTTGTCGCAGTCGGGTTTTAAATATCAAACACACAGTATGCAATTCAGTATTTGAATGCAGACCTAGCTGGGTGAACTTACACAAAGAGACATATTTCAAGGAGACACTTAAAGAGCAATATAACGAAACAACTGAATATAAGATAAAGACAATGTCTTTCCATAAACCAAAAAGGGCAAGTCAAGTACAAGCGAAACAGAAAAGTTCAAATTAAGGATGTCTGAAGCATGCTAAACAGTGAATGTTTTGAACATCGCTTTACTGCCCATGTTTCACTAGTCTACTTTTGTATCTACTTTTTCACTGACACCATATAACTACAGTTCCAGAGATACTTGTAATAAATTATACTGCATGATTATCTTTAGCTGCATGCCTTTTTTTTCCTCAGGAACTTTACTCTCTCCTCCAACTGAGAAACAGTGGAATATATCCATTCTCCACCCTGTTCTCCTCAGGAACCCAGACTAAATATATACTGTTCTAAAAATGTAATGCTATGACATTTTTAAGATGTGGTTTTTGGGAAGAACTTTCTTGACAAAAAAATGGGGACTTCTGAAAGTAAAAATCCTGGTACAAAAACAAGAGACTAGAGCATAACTCAGCTTCTGTGCATGTGGCCATCAAGCAAATCCCACAAGTAGAACTAAAAGAATGCTAGTTTGATCAGAAAAAATTTGATTGACACAAGTCAGAGATTTTGATATATGTTGATAATTTTGGCAATATAATGCAATTTTAAAACCATTCTTGTGAAATAATCCAAAAGGAGACAGAACCAAAATTGCTAAGCTAAACCCATGGAAACTTGAGAATCTTAAGGAGGTTGAAAAAAAAAAAAAGGTAACTGTAATTATCAGGCCACGATGAAGGCATAAAACAAGGCAATATGGCAGAGATCGATGACTGGGACGGGAAATTAAAACAGGCCCATCTAAGAGGGGAATTCCCCCCATACTTCTCAATTTGACTGTTAATTTATGACCTGGTAAATAAATGGAACACACTGAAACTGGTCTGAAAAGCCGTAGCTTGTCCTTATGGTACCTCAAATCAGAATATAGAAGATGGCTCAAAATACTTGGTCTTTTCAATGCAGTTGAAATGCATGGAAAGCTACTTAATCTTTTTCCTTGTCTTAACTGTGATTGTTATCAGAGCCATTGACATGTTGCCAGAGTTGTTCAAAAGTATACACTATCTTTCAAAGTAAATGGTGGAGCTGAAATCTTTATGAAGTGACACTCGCAACGTTAAAGAAATGATATGTACTCCATTTTCATTTGAGCATGATCAGATTTAGAGCAAATCCATTGATCTTATCAACAAGCTGGACGGAATGAACAGAACTGAATCAGTAAAGCCAGTTATCCATTACTCTGAATCTCTGGTATCTCTGACTTTTCATTTAAGTAAAGAAGTTAGCTAACTATTTTTACTGATTTTGACTTTGAAACTGACTATCAATCATCATGTTACAAAGTTTGAACGGAATTTTTTTTCCCCTTTTAACTCCCCCATATTTTTCCAAATATAATTTAAACTCACTGAAAATCTGACAGATATTACAGGATCTTTGCAAATCCCCTTGTATGTTCATATACAAGGTGCATCTAAATCCTGCCATTTCTCTGAAAGATGTATTTACATAAATTTCATTTCACACGAAAGTAAATGTTAAAGTTAGGCTAATACATGTACATGTCACTTCAATTGCTTAAAAGGTGTAAACTTTAAAACTGCAAGTTTTCTACAGGCAAAACTTCAAACATGTTGAACATCATACTGCATATATCCATGGAATAATATTCACTGATTATCTGTATAGCACCTTGAAGTTTGGAAAAAAAAATCTGACAGACTTTAACTTTGATTTTGTGACAGACATTGCACAGCTTACCACAGGCTCTCCTGCTGCAGCGAAATGATGCAGGGCTTTAAAACTGACATCCTTCACATTTTCAATCTGCATTATTCTCAGACCAGTGGGAGAACTGCAGAAATGTGTAATTGGGTAAGTTGCCAGCACCTGAAAAAATGACAAAAATATCTGTAACTGTCAGTACCAACACCTGACAGAGCAATTCCAATCCAGTAGGAAAAAGCTGCAGGTTTTTATATAAATATTGATTTTTCCCATGCCACAAACTTCATCAAGCAACATGCACCTTTAGAAACATACAATAATTCAGTAATCATATTACTTCATTTGTTCGTTTCAAATTTGGGCAGTTTGAAGATTAAACATTTCATTTAAACAAAATTACATATATATGAGTGACCACTGAACTGCAGACTTGCAGGAAAATATCTTGAGGCTTGCCATCCACCATTATCAAACTGTTGTATATTAAACCTATGTCAGAAAACTCTGTCTCTGCTGGTTTTTTTTTTTTGTCTCTAAAATTCAGATATATATTTTGAGATCAAAGCCTAAAATTCTGTGAAAAGTAAAGATTTTTCTTATTTAAATAAATCCTATTTGAAATGCGCATAGCTTAATTCCACAGAACTTCCACAAAAAAAAAAGAAAAAGAAAAAAAGCTAACCAGAATAGCAGTCTAAAACAAAAAAAAATGTTGCAATTCTTGACTCTCAAGATGATTACAAAACTTCAAGATTGCTACAAAGATTTAAGAAGAAAACTTTTCTACACATCCTTACAGAATGAAGTGCACCTGTTTACTTTCCACTGGAAATAAAAAAGAAATCACATTAATCTAAATATTTTCTTGGAATGAATGGTTTCTTTACAGGTGATATTATCAGCTAAGCTTGGTATAATAAAACAACAAAACTGAAGTGGTGTTAACATAATTTATATACCATAATATGTGTTATGTCTTTAGAATTAGATGAATTCAACTTACAATTTTCACATGACTAAACTAAACTTTGAACATTTTTATAATTATTGACAATATCATTATGGACATATAAATGTAGGGGTTGCTGTATTGGTAATTACATAATATACTGTGTGGGGCTCTGAAAAAAAACAACAGCCATGTGATAAAAATATTGAATTTAGAATTAAATGCATATCATTGATGACTGATACATGCTATGTATTTCAAATCTTATTGAGTCCAACAGAGGTCTTCCCTGATTTTATATGACTATAAAAATAAACAAAAATTTTTAATTACATCATTATCTTTTTTTTTAAACTTTCTAAAGAAAACAAGAAGGACCTTATCAAAAGAATTTCAAATTATCCTGTATTCCGAAGACCTTTGTTCATTGCTTAAATTGAAAGAATGTCAAACTATCCCGCTAAAATTATGATGAAATCCAGTTTACTTTTGTAAAAAAAAACAAACCAACAAACAAAAAAGAAACAAAGTGATGATTATTTTAAGTGATAATGCACATGGTAATTTCCTTGAAAAACAATTGAATTGTTCATTTTATTGCATTAATCCCAAGGATATGAAATAAAACTTATGTCAATTTCTTCTTTTGTCCAATATTACAATGTAATAACTGATATGAAATGGATTAGACATGCATATGGGAAAAAGCAAACCAAGAACAGATTTAACACTTAAGGCCAACTTCTAAACAGGAAGCAAAAAAAAAAAAAAAACCAACAAAATATTGACATATCTGAGTTTGTATCATCATTGACATCATCTGAGTTTGTATGTGCTATCACTACATAAAAATAACGAATGATTATTCTTGGGATTGATTGATGGTGTTAGCTATAAAAGAAATCATATAGTGTTGCCTTCATTATCACAAAACAAAAGAAAACAACAACAAAAAAAACACAATGAAAATGGAAAGATATTTAATTAAAACTGAGGCATTTACGAAGTCTAACCAAACAGCTTAATGTACGGATATTACATAATATCTTACAACATTAACACTTTGAACAGTCCTGAAAATTATACTCTTTCTGATATTTTAGAATAAATGCTTATGTTAGATCACTTCTTTGCTTACTTCATTACCCTGCCACAATTCATATGAGGCATGATCAAAATATACTACAAAATAAATGTTCGCCCATTTCAATCACATCATTACTATAAAGCCAACTCGCAAGGTGTATTTTTATCATATTTGGAAATGATGCTTGAATTCATAAAATCATTCTGTAACACCAACACTGCTACAGATCACTCTAGCCACATAAGACAAGCTAAGGGGATGAAGAGGTACAACAGAGCACGCCATACCCAAACAGGCAGTTTCCATTATTTCCATGACACATTTGTATCACTGTACAAACTGTAGAGAGAGATCAGCCAAAGCCTCAACAGGCCTGAATATAAAACTTTGTGCTATTATCCTTTGTAACTTTCCTCACTATAATAACTTCTTCACAAATATATTTTTGACAATTCAAATACCAGGGGTTAGAGGAAGACAGGTAAAGGATTGGGAATTTGCCCTTAATGAACATCAGTAATCTTCTGAAAGTGGGGAATGATACAACATTCACAAATTTATTTAGATTTAAAGGTGAGAAATTCATGTCTTGAACAAGACATCAATTTCTCAGTTGGCAGGTTTCCTTTAAATACTTCGAAGAGTGAGTGTTGAGTTTTCTATAGCGCAACACAACTGAAAATTGAATGAATCAGTGCCTCTCAAAATAATGCTGCACTGGTGACAGACTGTTGTATGTCTTTGATCTCTCTGAGAATGAGCAGGTCTACAGAACAGAAAAACAAAGCTATAGATTTAATTATTATTACTCATCATTTTTTTTTCTTTCCTGTATTTGTTGCATGCATTCGGAACTGTTCAAGCCTAGAGTCTTTTAAACAACAGTTAAAAACATGCTTGTTCACCAAGCATCTGTCTGAGTACTGTTTTCAGGCTTTTCCCGTTTGTCAGTCATGTCTACAAACTTACAAATGTGTTGAGTTGTATTACATGATTATTGTATTACATGTCTCTAATCGTGTCTGTATACCATGTTATGAATTTGTACGTATGTTGTTGCTCTTGTTTGTTTTGAGACACATTTCGTGTGTGACTGTTCAATATTTTGGTTCTGTAAAGCGCTTCGAGCCCTCCAGGGGTGAGGCGCTATATAAATGCCCTTTATTATTATTATTATGATCAGAGGTAGACACTAATTATAATTACTTTACGTCTTGCATCTTTGACATAAATGAAAGTATCTTTCACTCAGGATCTCACACGGCAGTATAAAATACAATATAATATCATAGTTCTAGATATTAATTCCAAGATTTAAATCAAATCAGCTGGAAAAAAAAAAAGGTATAAAAAAAGAAAATGAAGAGCAAAAAGGGATCTTAATTTTTTTTATCAATCTGGCAAATGGTGGGAACAAAATTTAGCCTTTCTGTTAAAAAATTCATTCACAAGTATTGATCAATGAAATGTACTATTCCTGACTCAAACACATCTCATGCACCTACTGAAAAGATCTTTTTTCATTTTGGACTACCAACTCTATTCATTGTTTCTTGCTTATCTTAATTGTTTCCACTGATCAAAATTATTTACCCTAACTTTTTTTTATCAAAATTTCTTACCTTAAGTGTTGCTTCTGGATCAAACTTTGAGGAATTGTGGATGAATACACAGGATCCGTGAATCCATGGTGCGAACAAACACGACCACGCACACTTGGCCCAACCTGTATCCGACAGATTCCAGATAACACTCTTTGGGTTCAGCATCAACCAATACCTGTACAAGTAGTTGACACGGGTTGTCAGAAATGCACATTGCTGAATGAATGGCATATTATTAATTCTTTCACTGCCAGCATTTTTCCCACTAAATTGTAATAATTTTTTGAAAAATTTACTTTAACTTACAGCTATGCTATCTACAAAGACAAACCATTATGGAGATTCAATTTTGCAAAGTCGATATGGGTCATTTATTTCATCACAAAGGAAACAAACTCTATGGGCTTTTCGGGGTGTCCAGCCTGAAAGGAGGACTGGGAAGGAACATGCGGGCAATATTGCAATCAGGCCACAAACGATCGAGGGCTCAGACTTCTTGAATTCGCGAAATACAATGACCTTAAGATCATGAACACTTTCGGCCCACACAAGCCTTCAAGAAGATGGACATGGCATAGCCCAGGAGGAGAGTATCACAACCAAATAGACTACATCATGATAAAGCGTCGATTCCAATCAAGCGTAAACATCGCTCAAACAAGAAG
>JBCEWB010565847.1:0-17819 GCA_039654565.1 Peronia peronii | reverse complement strand
CCCCCCCCCCCCCCCCCCCCCCTTCCCGGAACCTTCTTATATATTTCATTCAGTAATTCAGAAGTACATCAAAGAATAAGGCAGAATTTTACTGGCAGTACTTGTCTTAACTAGTTCATGATAATTTCCCTCGGGCTATCACATATGGGGTTTGACTGAGTGAAAATAATGCCTTATGTTCGTGCAGTTAATATTGAGTTTGTTTAAAGTGCCTAATTTAATTTAAGACACTGGATTAAGGCGCAGACTTAACCTCGTCTAATCAGATTTTCACAAACGCACACAAAATTATTGTTCAAGTTTCAGCTAATGCTTTTGGGGACTGATCAGTTCATAACTACGTAACGTATTTTGTTATTGTTGTTGTTGTTGTTGTTGATGATGATGATGATGATGATGATGATAATGATGATGATGATGATATTTCTAATGTATTAACTCGCCGAACCCTGTGCCTTGGTTCACCAGCTGCTACAGAGGGCTAAGGATTTTTACCATTTTTCAAAAACATCAACAACAACAAAAAATAGTAAATATGTAACAAATCTTATGAAACTTGGTGAATAGATAGTATACTGGGTGCTCTTTGAATTTCTGAAATATTTTTACAAAAACATCCAAAAATAAAAAATGTAATTTGAAAGATATAGAAAAAAAAACCGGAGAATGTGGAAAAAAAATACGGCATTCACAGGAATAACAATGAATCATGCTAGAAGCACAAGATACTACTCACCAGAGTGAGTAAATACAATGCAAACTGTCAAATGAAGTATATTCAAACGAATATATCCAAATACATGATTACGCTTGTACCAGTTAGTCAGCTTTGATATGATGCAGTTCAAATCATGGGGCAGCACATAGAGCTCAGCCTCTCTATTGTTAAAATTCAATAGACGAACATTCCAATACAATATTATCACTTGGCTAGACAAAATTCAATCCTTTGCCTGTTTTACAAAGTTTATGATTGAATGGTAAATGGTTGTCTGGTAATCACACTGTTTAGAAATTGAGAGCAAAATGTCAGATTTCACTGACAGGCAAATGAGCTTCTATGTTAACAACAACAACAACAATAACAACAACAACAACAACAAAGTCAGGTCAATTGAATAATAAAGAATACGTCGATATGAAATGCAACATAAATGTATGTTATGTTTGGTTTGGTCAAAAAAGATTGTCAGAATAAGCAATAGCTAGAGAAATGAAAAAAAAGTAACATCATAGCTATCTGTTTCAATCATCAGTGTTGGTACATCATTTTCTGCAGTTGATTTTAGCTTCAGATATGTTCCAGACAGACAGTACTCAATAAATTATTAGCGACGAAACCTCCTGCAAGGTTGTTCAACAGCATGAATAGGTCTTGCTTGATCAGACAAGATTCGATATATGAGAATTAAAGGTAGTCAAGGATCTTTTTGCACCTCATGTTATAAATTTCCTGATTCCGAATTATAGGTTTCTTTCTATGTTTTATTTTATTTTATTGACTTGTTTATTTGTGTATATGTCTGGGTGTATCCCCCTTACTCAAGGTTAGATGAAATGAGAATATCTTAGAGATGGCTCGCTGAAAAGAAAACTTTAAAATATTTATTTTCAAAGTTTAACAAAATTAATGGTTACTTAATCAATTCATCATCCAATTGTTAGCAGAGAGAGGCTTGTTGTTGTGTACACTGTGCTTCAAGTCCAGGTTATGAGTGGCTACATCCCTGGGCTACTGTGAGAAATTCCAGTGATCATTGCAAATTCTGACATTTGTGTAGAGAACGTAATTATTGTGAGTTACACCTCCAGGCGGTTGAAAGACATATATATAGACCGTAACCGTCATGGATACACACCGTCGCGGAGTCACACTGATGCCATGATCCAATGTATTAAGAAATATCTTAATGTTGGCCACAGATAAATGGGTGGGAAATTGATAAAAATAAAGACATTATGTCAGTACCAAAGGAGATCATCATGGTGGAATGACGCGATTTCCAACACCCTAAGCGATATTCTAAGTCATAAATGTTGATTTAAATTTCTCAAACTAAACATTTTCTTAATTCATAAAACTCCCTTGTCCTTTCAAGTACATTGGGATGCTCTAAATAAACTAGATGGTGCAGTCAACCAGTTAGACGTAAACTCATCTGTTGTAATGAAATGCATAACCTCAGAACTGCACTAGGTCTTATACCAGAGAAACTTCCCAAAGAAGGATTCCTTTTCATCACAAAATAAGAGTCTTCTCATCTCGTTATTCATTTTCGCACTTGAAAGACCATTGTGAACTCGATCCCGAGGAATCTATGTCCATGTTTGTTTTCTGTCTCAGACTGCCCCTGAAATTGGAATATATATATATATACATTTTTGATGTCGGTGATGTCCAGAAGCCGTCAATATATGCAGCCTCGACTTGGAAAACAGACGAACATATTGTTTCACATAGTCTTACAGACAATTGACCAGCCTCATTTCTTTTCATATTGAATATTATGTAACAGTGCACATACATGCACACATGGATCTATTGCCAGACTTTTAGGTTAATTGTTCAACACTGGACAGTTTTTTTTTCTTCTTCATTTTACATTAATTTGGGATCTGCATTATAACTGAGATACAACTGCATTAGATGACTGAATGAGATCAATGTGCGGCGCAGTAACAGAAGATTCCAAAACCTCTCACAGTTTACTTTGATCATTGACTTTTTGGTGATAAATGTGGAAAAATTACATTTCTTTGTCCCTCTGTTTTTACTAGATAAATTAAAAGACTTACATTTAACTGATCCTGTAGCTGTGGGCGTTTTAGTGTCTTTACCCTTAGAAATGGTCGACTAAGATATGTTATATGATTCCGTTTTAATTTTGAACATTAATTCGTTGTAGGGATTTTGTGGACATCATTTAATCCTAAAATACTCAGTATTATCATCTGACTGCTACTAAGAAGAAGGAGACACTTAAACTGGAGACAATATGAATGGCTGTTTGTGGTACGAGTATTCAGTTACATGTTTGATTGTTGTCGCTGATAGCAATCTGCATCTGGAGCAAATTGGCAGAGAATTTTTGTTTTCACAGATAGACGTGTAACGCACACCGTTAGTGCAAAGAGAGCAGTATAGAAAATAGTACAAGAATAAGATTAAAGACTTAGGTTCAGAAGAATACAAATGATTGAAAAAAAATGAGATTATAAAGTTAAGGTGTGAGAATTAGATAGGCCACATATTCGAATGATGCGCGTACCTAAAATCTAAGTTCATATTTAAATGTTTCGCTCCGACGCTCCGATTATTTGGCACGAGAACTTTCGTCAACTCCGATGAGCCGAATATTCGGCTCGACAACTTGCCTCCTTATGGTGGGTTGGCAATAAAATCCAGAGAAATTCCAACCATATGGTATTTTTTATGCACAAAACATGAAATCTCTACTGCTCATCCAATTGCCTTTACATTGATATATATAACTTGTTTTGTCTTTTCTAAGGTCAAGTGCAGTTGTTTTTAGCTTCCTACAAAAAAATAATAAAAATGATAATAATATTTAAAAATAAATAAATGAAAAGCTCTGGCCACGGGAGAAAAAAAAACTTGGTGGCGAATGACTTAATTAAACATTCAGTTCTGGAGACAAACTTGTTAAAGAAAGCAAATAGAAAGGTGATAGACCTTTAACTTTTTGTATTTTACTTGAAAAGACCCGGTATTGTTGCAATCCGATTTTGGCGTCCAGGTGGTCAAGTCTTTCATGACAACGAGAGTCAGAACAAGTTCACTGGTATCAATAGATCCGGTCACGAAACCTGGTCTTTGCAGTGCCTCAGGCTGTGCACTTCTGAAGTTCCATACCTCACTCTCAAAGACATACATGAAGTATCCTCCTATGGTTGTGCTATTATCTTTTACCTATATCGTAAGACTAATCAAGAGTCTAATTAGTTATAATATTTATTATCTAGAAGGTTATATTTTCAGTTCATCTATTACAACCATTTACATGCTTTTCTACTTTCAAAACTCTATAATTACTGTCGGCTTCGTGCATCCTATCAAAAAGTAGTGGGCATGTTTGTTCATGCCTGTTTGGTACTTCCTAAAATATGTGAGCATTCCCTCAACTGCGAGCGGTTAACTCTTGGCAGTATACTAAAAAGTCTGGGGTGGGTGTGGGTATGATTTCCATGTTTTATAATCAACTGTAAAGAAAAGCTTTATCTTCACCGGAATCCAAATTGTTTATGTAGGCTAGAGAACGTTGTCCTGGGCTGGACTGAGACCATTCAGGGCAGGACCACCCAAGGACCCCGAACCATTACTGGTAGGAAAAGTGCGCCTCGAACAGTTGTGTGGACCGACAGGGCGAGCTGATCTCGGGACCTCCCAATCACTGGATAGTAGAGATGTTGTGATATTGGTCACTAGTAATGACGATCGGCATTGCCCTTTAGTGAGAGCCCGGTACCACACCTGCATGCACTCTTCAAGTGTGCAACGCCTCATTTGGTCCGAGATCTTGAACAACCCAGTCACGGTCTTGAGCAACCCCAACCGGTCTTGAACTACCCAATCCGAGGTCTTGAATAGCCTCGTCCGGGGTCTTATGCACCCTCATCTGGGGTCTTGAACAGCCTCATCTAGAGTCTTCAACAGGCCCATCTCTCTGGCTCTTGCCCGAGCGCCAGTGTGTGCCATAACAGATGTTAGCCTGTCTTTGTTGGCGGTTCTGTGCATTCTCCAGCGGCGAACTGTCGAAGTCAACAAGACACCTGCAGTCCTGCACACTTCTTCTTTCCTGTCCGGACTTCATAACATCTACTAGTTGGTGGGTAAGGGTGTGCTACCTTTTTCATTTTACACCCAGGAAGGGCAGACGTGGTGGCCGCTTCCATTGCTCTTCGAAACACGAGAGCCTGGGGACCACGCCCAGCAAGGGTGCGCTCCGTCTGTATGTCAGTCGGCAGTAGAGCACAGTCCAGGCCAAGCAAGGCCAAGAACGAGTTCCCCCGCCCCACACAACCTCAACAAAATCGGGGCGTTAGTGCTAAACCGCTGTCCACCCAAAAGCTAGGAGCACGGGATGTCACCACCAATAACCTTACCTGGCGGTAAGGGAGACCTACCCTCATTTGCATACTAGATTCGGCAGTTATACCGTCTCCGGCATCCCAGACGCTACCACGAGGCAGTGAGAGATGGATCTGGGCTCTATGATGGAGAACCCATCGGCCCTGGCCAAAAATGGTACCTCAGGACAGAATCCTTGGAACCCATGTGCCTTACTGACGGCTCTTTGAACATCCCTCCGGGGGTGGGGGTGGGGGGGGGCTGTCCGCAGAGACGTCCTAGAATCTCCTAAAATATGTAGTAGGCATAGTCTTGTTAATGTCTGTTTCATGCATCCTAACAAAATAAAACTGCTATCAATATACTTGTTGATGTCATGTTTAATTCTTTCAATTCCCAAGTGAAACATTACTAATAATAGATTGTAAAGCACTATATTGATGCTCTCCATTAAAATTGTTATTATTATTAATTTTCCTCATAAACAACTATAAATTCAGCAAAACGACTTATAACCAATGATGACGGTATGTGCTTTAAGACTTAGATTTGCTATACTCACTGTATTAGTTCTGAATACAGAGAAGTGATATAAGTTTAGGAAAAGGCAATAAATGAACCATTAATCTTTATTATCCGCGACATCCCATAGACTGATCCTAGCGTATGCTAACATGGACAATAAATTATCTGATATTGTTATTTTTATTGGGCCTTCTTTGCGTGGCAAAGCTTACTCGACGTATAATACAGAAACGCTAGTGTCCTGCATAAGAAAGAAATAAAGTGTTTATAATAGTGTTGGCTGTCATAAAAAGATGAATAGGTCTCCCTCTCCTTAGGGAAATAAGAGCATGATGTCAATTCAGGTCTAATCAGAGTGGCTGTTGATTAACGTCCTTACTCTTCATTAAATGTTGGTATTTATAGGACAATCTGACTGTATATCAAACTGACCACAAATTCTTGCGCCACTATGGTTTTACTGCTGCTGAAGTTCATCCACGAATTGTTTCACTGAGCTGTCGTGTAGGAACTTAGAATAGTTTTTTCCCTTCAGTACGGTATTTAGAATAGGAGACTGTTTTCCTTCAGGTTTGTTTGTTTGTTTTCTTATGTGTGTTTTTGCTTTTTGGTCAACTTTAGTTGCTTATTTGAAGGTGGCATTAACGGAATTTAATAAGCTCAATAATTAACCTATATTAGCCAGTCAGTTTCATTGAGATCGACGTTTTTGGTCTAGTCTACTAAAATTACAGCCGTAAGCGACATATTCATTAGTTTTTCTGGAGAGCAAAAATTTTTAAATCCGCACTTGCAGAGAATCCTTCAATCACTCTCAGCCAGGTATGAAGAAATACGAACCAATGTGAGTCCAGAACAGAAACACACATCAACATTCATACGAGTGAAGTCAATATTAGATCTGTACATTTGTATGAAATCCATCACAATGACTCCAAACTGATTTATGACTAAGTGGCATGTCTTTCTTTTCTTGATTTACCGGTACAAACAATCTTGGCTTTCTGTGTTGTGATACCTGTACTTTTCATTTTGTTTCCTTTTCATACCCACAGGATCTAGATTCAAGATGTTTCAGCACGTGAAAAATTCATTCTACGAACTGATAGTTTGGACTGGGATAATTAATTTCATGATACCTTTTTTGCATCCTTTATTTCTGCCCATGGTTCGTTTATTGTTCCTTAAATCGGGACATGTTGTCAAGGACAAGTTCGGCGCTACAATAAATGTCACAGTGTTGAATAAAAGAGTATATCCACCGTTTATGAGCGAGAACGTTCCAAAGATTGGAGACTTAAAAATAAGAAAAAATGATGTTTTACTTTGTGGATATCCAAAGACTGGCTGTCATTGGACGCATGAGATCTTGCATATGTTGGTTACACGCAAATCAAAACTTACGAAATATGGAAAAGTGATGGCGGGCATGATTGACGTGTTACCGCCCATTTTTCTTGACTCGCTCCCGTCTCCACGAGTTCTGAACTCCCACCTGCTGTATGAGGAGCTTCCAAAAGGCATTAAGGAGAGCAAAACCAAAATTGTTTTAACTACGAGGAATCCTAAGGACACAGCTGTTTCATTCTTTAACCATCACAAAAATTTAAAAACATTGTACGGCTATGTTGGACAATTTGATGGATATTTTGATCTCTTCATGGAAGGGCAGCTTGATTATGGGAGTTATTTTGATTACATGTTGTCATGGGACAAAGTGATGCGAGATCAGAACAGCAACCCAATTCTTCTTTTGAACTTTGAGGAAATGAAGGAAGACCCAAAAGCCTGTGTCTTAAAAGTGGCAAAGTTTCTGGACATCCCTATTACAGATAGCTTTGCTGCATCCGTTGTGGAGACTTGTGATTTTAAGAAGATGAAAGACAGAAGAGAATCTGAAGGTGGTGTAGAAGGGAAACTGTTTCGTAAAGGTAACTGACACTAATGCCATAATTTTGTGTATCTTGAAACGGGATTTACTAAGAATGAAATTATCGTCAGGTGCATACAAAAATTGCTCAGGTCATTTTTTGATTTGACCAAATTGAGTTCAGGCTATAGGTGATCACTTTAGCGTCGTTTCGAACGTTGAATTTCAATATAAGCTTGTCCCATTTGAAATACAATATGTGTGAGATGCTTTAAGGTGAAATGAAACTGTCTTTTCCACTTTTCTCGAAATAGCCAGAAATGACTTGGATAATTATCTCATGAGCTTGACAAGTAACTGTTTCTTCACTCACATCATAGGCCCTTAATATTGTCTTATAAAAAACATACAGCAGAAAAGGCATTACCCATTTTTGTATGATTGGAAAAGACAGCTTTCCTAGAGTTAGCACTGCAGGTGAATTTTATGAAGGAAGCTTAGTATGTCAAGAAACCTCCTGAAAATGTAAGAGTGAATTATTTCATTCGTAAAGGTTTGTTCTGATTCATTTCAGTTGATCTGTTAACAGTAAAACAATGAAAAAAAAATGTCGCGTTGAAACTCTCCACGTTGCTTAGCTTTTTATGTGAGTTTATATACATAAACAGCCAAAAAACAACCCTATGTGAACTCTAAAAATGTGAAGTTTTGCTCCCCACTTTTGTAACTCCTAGACGGTAATATCCGTATATTAAAATCAGACCCACAGTCATAGAACATTACATTTTATTGACTTTACCAATGTCGGGAAGAATTCTCCGTTTTAGACCATGAACATATTGCAAAGAGACTTGTTAATCATCCCGGTTTTATTGAGACACAATAGCAGCCCACTGTTCTGTGCAATTTGAACAATCATTGAATGTAGGGAGAAAACTAGTACCACAAAAAAAAAAAAAAAACAGGCCAAGCGCTAATTTCTTGCTCACAAAACAACAATAGCAGTAACAACACAACGACAGAATAACACCAACAATATCAACAACATCAAGAATAAGAATAACAGCAGCAGCATTTATAATAACTAACATCAGCAGCATTAACAACAACAACAACAATAACAGCGGCAATAACAACAAAGCAGCAATAACAACAATATTTATACCTACCAACAACAATAACAACAACATAAACATCAATAGAAATGTTCATGCTGTAACTTTTAAGTAAAGAGTCCAAAGGTGATTTTTTCCTCCTTTTTACTGTGCTTGTTTCAACGATCCTTGTGTCTTGCATAGTGAGGTAATGAGGCTGGTCAGAGGCAATACCCAGATTATCCTAACTTTCAGGCATTGTCGGTAATGACAGAATACGAGTTTGATGTTCATCCAGTGTAGAGCCTATAACAGTAACATTTTGTATTACATACCAAATGTAGCTTAATGACATACATAGTCCCTGTATCACTATCACTCCCTCACACTATTTCCTATCACAACTTTCAGGCATCGTCGGTGATTGGAAGAACTGGTTCACAGATGCTCAAAGTGAGGCCATTGATCGTGTATGGCAAGAAAGAATGAGAGGATGTCTTTACCAACCCAGATATTAGATTTTTTCCCGTCATCGTACATGTATAGCTGGCCAGATATGTCGATTACATTTTTCAAGTAACATTTTATGTTTGGGAAAAGAATAGATATTGTAGATTTAGTCGTGAACTGATTCATTTCTTGTAAATGGTGCTGACTCTGTGGAGGCAAAGGTGATAATATAATCGGTACAAGTGAATAAACAAACTAAGGCAAAGGCTGACAGTGAATATAAAACTATTTTTTATTTATCGTTTCATTCTATTTTTGTCTGATGTTTATTTCTTGTTTATGTCTCTTGGGGTTTGTTTTTGTTTGTTTTTTTGTTTGTTTTTAATAGAATTCGGGTTTATGTAATAAGTTTTGCCGGATTTTATTACCGGATCCATACTCGTCTGCTTACCCACCTACCGGTACTCACCTATCTACCAACCTATCTGGACATCTGGATATATTTGACTGCTTGGCTGTATATTTGGCTGCCTGGTTGCCTAGCTATTTTTTTTTCCTCAAGCCTTTCAATGCTATAAAAGTAGGATTATCTCGGCTTTACGTGGCTGCCTGTTTCTGATGAGAACTTTTGTGGCTAGAAATTTGGAATTTGGGAATTTTGCCCGGACAGGGGGGCACTCCGCCTACCCGTCATCGATTTTGAACTGCCAAGGGTTTTTTAATGTGCGTAACGTACACAAGGGACCTCCGAAATACATTGGCTCTTATCCGAGAAAGCTAAACGTCTGGTTTTCCTACCCAAGAAGCCAGGTGACCGTTCAGGTGACTGAAAAAAGTGCAGGATCTTCGTATCCTTCTCATCTCCCGATGTTCAAGTGAAATAGAATTTCTTTCATCATGTCTGTATCCATGGATCTGAATTGATCCGGAATGGATTCTGTGATGACAAAGTGGTACACATTGTAAACAGTCTATTTTATGAGAACTGGAAAATGACAAAATTGTTGGATAAAAATATATATTTCTACTTACACAAGCCAGAAAAAAGCTTATTATGCTTAACGTTATTCAAAAAAGGGTATAATGATTAAATAGTATATTCACGAGGGTGTTTAATCCGAACTGTACGTTCGATAGAATGACGCATTTTGTTATTGTTCTTCCGCTTCCACTCGCAGAACATTCAAAACAACAAACACGTTTTCTTAGAATAAAACAGACAAAACAGGAAAGTAATGTATCTATCTCTGGAGAAATGTCTGGAGAAATTTTGTCATGATAGATGAAACATGTACAAACATAGTCTAACTTAGATTCTACAAGCATCTGACAAAGCAGAGATCAGCGAGAGCCCGTCAGTGAGGTAGGATTTAATCAAAGGCGGTCCCACAGAGAATTTAGAGACTGCTGCAATAAAAAGGCACTTGGATTATTATTTTCCACGTATCATGCCCATCATTCAATCATTATACCACCATCACTAGAAATGTAACATACCCGATAAGTATTGATGACCACTCTGAGGTCAGAACAATAAATGGTGTTCGCGCAAATAGTCTGAGTACTAATTATAAAATATATATTTTCTAAAAAAGAAAATTAAAATCCTTCAATTGAGAGAAGTTTGCGTTAGAATTCCTCTCCAAGTGATACGCCTTATTGTAAGAAAGCAATAGGCGTAATAGTAATATCGCATTTAGACTAAAACTCATTTCTGGAGCATGAATAAAAGGCGCCGGACTTAAGTCCATGAAGTCTTAAAGTTCTAGCCGGACTTGGTATGTGTCACTGTTATCTAGTCAGCTTAAGACTACCTTTAACACGACCGACCGAGGCCTTATGTAATCGAAAAATCCATAGTTCGGACAGAAAAAAATGACGACATCTATTTCTAAATAGACACGAAGGCTAGCCGAACTTAAGTGCAGCTAGACGTTTCGTCAAAGACAATGGGACACAAAGACTCCCTACATAAGTACAGCTAGACACCGAGAAACAGTGGTACACCAGCAACAGTTTCTACTGACATTTTCAAGGGCAAATCTCATCGTCAACATTCTGACCTTCTCAAATTAATTTAACAAGGATAGCTTTGTAACTACGTAGATAAATTGATATTTAACTAAAATGCCCTAGTTTTTCAATGATATAAAATTTATACATTCTATCATCATTTCACCACTTTTCATATTCACAGAGAGAGATGGCATCTCCAGTCAGTCAAAGGCTGTTTGAACAATCTTTTATCCAACATCCTGGTCCCGCTGAGCGTGCTAGGCCGAGCCTTAACGAGGTAATAATGGCTTTGGCCAACATCCATACAGCCATGATGACTTGACTGATATGGATCAGATGGCTTTAATCGATGACCAATCGCTAGCACGCTATCCTGTTAGGCAAATTTATTATCGCCGTTCTTGTGATAGTTACGCGATAATTCACACGGATGGGACATCGGCACAGACTCCTACCTCGGGGCAAACGTGATGTTGCGTGCGGCCTTGGTGGCTGACAGCCTCTTCGGAGTTATCTGTCCTGAACTATAAATCGCAACGTCCCCGCATTTGTCGATGACCACGTTGGTGACAAGTTCAGGAACGTGAACTAATCATCTCTAACTGCCCCAGGGTATGGGATGGCCAGGGCAGGGCAAGTGGGAACGATTTTTAAAGACCATCCTCATCATTTACCGATCGCGACAATTGTAAAGCCATTTCTACCATTCCCAGTTTAGACTGAAATTGCACACCACATATTTATAGTTAGATAATGATGTTAGATAATAGTTAGATAGATGTTCTATTTTCTAGATCGAGTGAAGTGGCTTGGAAACTGAGATATTGTAGAGAAACGTTTGACGTTTGCTTTGTATATATAAATGCTAACAGCAACGTAGCGTTAAATGTTTTTTCTAAATTATATTCTTTTGCACGCGAGATTGGCTGATTCATGCATTTTCTAGGGTTATTTCTCTTAATCTATCACAGCTGAAACGTAATCATATTTTGATATTCTATAAATAAAGTCTTTTTTGTTGTTGTTGTTGTTGTTGTTATTGTTGTTGTTGTTGTTGTTGTTGTTTTTGTCCAATATAAAGAGCTGCTAGATTAATTGATTAATTGCAGTATAGCAAACAGAACGCAAATAAAGTACATGTTTCAACCACGCATTGTTGGCCTGAATCATCCATTCATTTTCATTATATGAACAAGGAAATGACAACCGGAGGAGCATCCCAAAAATGCCATAAGTAAGTACTGACATTAAGGAGTTGTGTTGAGTTGGGGTTTAACGATACGGCACGATTACGGCTATATTGTGTCAGAGCTGTCACTGCTACACTTTGTTCATCCTTGTCCTGGTGATTGTATGTTGCTTGTATTAAACGGAAGTGTACAGTGACGTCATATTGAAGCCATATACTAAAAACAGATCAGAAGACAAACATTATTGAAACATCACTGAATATTTGATAAGCATTATTTATTAAGCTCGTTACAGCACAAAGCACCATAGTCTGCTCTGAAAATACCGTACTGTGACGGAGCCAACAATCTACTCCATTAATAGAACAAAACAGTTAATTAAGTGGCTGAAATTCTTCTGAATCTGGGAAAAGGACGAACCCCTGAGGCAAGAACATTCGATTCTAGGAGTGCGTGTATGGAGCAGGAAGAGGGAAATTGAGGGGGGAACGACTTTTTTTTTTTTTTTTTGGTCAATTTTAGTAGTATTATCAAGAGTCAGGAAATACTGCTCGTCTCATCTAAACCATCGCTTCGATCTGTACATACTAAGGGCTGTTCTTTCAACTTACAGCGCAACATATCGATCTGCAAAAGACGATGACCTTGAAAAATATCGATTCCGCAAGTGCAATCTTGGCATTGCGAAATAAAAGTGCCCATCTGCCCTCAAAGCATGGCACATTTGACGACACGATTTTTTAAGTAAGGGCTGTGAAGTGAGGCTGGGAGATGCCTAATTAAGTACAACATGCTATAAATAGCTGCCGCTGTTTCTGTGTTAGAAATGTTCCCATACCTAGAATGAAACGTACTTCAGGCTTGTTCAGAACTGATAAAGGCTGGTTGTTTCTAAATTAGTGCAACAAATAATACTAACTGCATACTTGATAGATGTCGCGTTTTTTTTTTTGCATTGTTTTAGCATAATGAAATGAGAATTTAATCTGTATATGGTCATTCTTTATAAGTACGATTAATGTAAATTCTCAAGAATGAGGTCACTTCATGGTTTTGCAGTATGCCCATCCATGGTTTTAAAATTCACGCTATAAAAATAAGCTACAAATCGCGATCAACAGAAGAGTAATCAAGAGAGAATGAACATAACAGATTTGGGATAAGTAGACCTAACTCTGTCCTAGTCCGACAACTGGCAGAAAGAACCGTGCCCCGAAATATTGCACTCCTATGTTTAAACTAACCATCTCATTTTGCCCATTTCTTCTTCCATAGGTACAGAATCTAGCTGGTCCTTTCCCCTCAGCTTTTTAGTCTTTTTTTTTCTTGCCATTATAACAGGAGCATTCTTCTTCAGCAAAGTAGATGAAAATTTCGATTTTTTGAGTAATGATTGGTATCCTCAGAATTCTGAACCATAGAATAATACCGATTTCACATTAGAGGAGGAAAATCTGATATCAAAGGTCTGATAATCTGAACTGACATAATGTTTCTTCCTCCGTAGCTCTGTGGGAGTCTAGACTATCTTATGGTAAAAGTAGGCACTGCGAGAAACCAGAATTAGTCGTTGCATAATCACCTCATTTACCAACACACACATTCGCAGAATCGTTAGCGAGAAAATCCATTTGCTTGCCATCAGCCACAACTGTTCAGATGACGACATATATAATCACAACTATATGTCGGCTTACACGACCACCTCCCGTGTTAATGTCAGTACTGCGATATCATCATCCGACAAACAAGGGGAAAAAGAAGAAAAAGAAAAGACATACATAACAATAAGACTGTCAATGACCATAGTAATGCATAAATCCCTTGAATGGTACGTTTAATGCCCATAAAACGGTGTCTAAGATGTACTGTCCACGGGGAAGTGCGTGGTGCCTATGTCTTGTAACACACGGAAATTAATACTGAGCTAATACAGCCCACTTTTTTTCGCTACAATTTCCATCCTGCTGCTTCCGATTTTTTTTTGTATTTGTAGTAGTTTCTTTTTGTTTGTTTTTGTTTCTATTGCTGTTGTAGTTGTAGCTGTAGTCAATGTTGTTGTTGGGTTGTTTTTTGTTGTTAATTTATATTTTCAGACAGGAGTGCACAATACATTCATGGTGTCTTTGGCTTACGTATTGTTAAAAAAAAAAGGTTGTTGGTTATAGCTTTGAGAGTTTATACAGCTATACATAAGTATACACTCCTCAGCACCCCCCCCCCTCCCCGCTCCTCCATCTCCCCTCCCGCCCGTCCTAAAATTGAGCTTAAATGAAAGTAAACTGTTAGCATCTGCCACTATAGTTCACTCTGCATTACAACATGAACGCCATGCAAACACATTATTTCGATTATGTGATATTTTGTTTGAAGTCATTGCCCTCTTTTCACACAACGCGAATATTTAGGTCAAGCAAGGTTTTTGTCAGATTGGAATTTCCGAGCCAAGATGCATTTTTTGTTCTTGGTCTCATATCTGTATCTTAAAAAAAATTAGGGTTCTATTTATTTTTTTCCATAATAAAATTGATACTTACTGAAAAACAGATTGAAAAGTCTTTTTGGCTTTCTCGTAAAATTGGATCTTCTGCGTATGTGACGTTTTATCAGAAGAGAGCAGAGTATAGCCACAGACTGCAGTGACAATGAACTCATGCCGGGAGGTATCAGAGAGATTATTAAGTCAGCGAAGCGGATACGATGTTAACCTCATAAATTCGGTCTGACCACTTTGAAAATGCTTTGTCTATTTCCTCCACGGGGACGTGACGTTATCAACAACCTTAGCAAACCTGTTATTACCGAGCACAATCAGCGGCCTTGAAGTGACGGTTGTTTAGTTGTGTAGGGATTGATTCGGTTGGCTCCAGACAGCGAGTCTTTATGAATATTCTTTCGACGAAAATTGTAAAGTGGAATAGGGGCGTGACCCTAGTGAATGTTGAAAACCACTTAGCCAAGCAAACCGTGGCCCAACAACAAATACTTACGTCGATTCACTGGGCCGGGTGGTTGTTTCTCTCGCCAATGTTGTCAACGGGGAGTGCATCAGTGGAACAATGGTCACGGATGCTCTTGCTTGTTCACCCAGGTCTGTCTCCGCCCGTAGCCCGATTACGTTATTTGTTGTCGGTCAGCATGGCTGCTTCCTTCTCTTCTTTCCCTTATGCCATGTTTTTTATATAGGCAAATAGCACATTACTTTCATAGCCTGTAACTCGCACGAAACAAAACTGCTCAGGTGGAAAGCTTAAAGTATTCTTCTGAGCATAGGAACTTGATACATTTGTTCTCACTTTATATCTGATTGGCCTCTTAAATTCAGTAATCCATATAAGTTCCAAAGTTATATTCATGGATTTGTGCGTGTTCATGAATAAATATGTGTCTGTTAAAGTATCTCTGTCAGTATGAGATTGTGTGTGTATGTGTGCGTGCATGGGTGGGAGTGAGGTGTGTATGTGTGTGTGTGGGGGGGGGGAGGGGAAATGGTGTTTAAGTGAGTGAATGAATGTGTGTGTGATGACATAACAGTTTATGTGAAAGGTCATGAACACCCACGTGGAAGGTGCGTTTTTGTTATGTTCAGCATTTCAAGTTTTAAAAAATGTAGACGGCTTTCTGTTATTATTTTCATGCCTCGAATTTCAGTCATATCTGACATGCAAGAGCATCGCAGAGCAGCATAATAGCAATCAACAGCGGTTGATTTCACTGAGAACTTTGTGGATAGATGAACAGATACTTGAAGATGACATGCTTATGCTCTCGTGCCTTTCCTGCTGAAATGTCACGCACTGTGGTGTAGATTTAAAGAGGGTTATAAAATATAAGAGATCGAAAAGTCGTGCTTGATTCTTTTCTTGTTCTTTTTGGAGCGATTTTTAAAAAAAAACAGGATTTATACTCATATACCTCACCAACTATAACCCCAACCAACAGAGTTGTTTAAAGCCTTAGCTCATTTCAATTGTCTCACACATCATCTCATATAATGAAGCGTTTACATCTTAATAATTTAAGCTCAGTTGGACTGATATTGAGATTTCAGATTAATACTCAGAAGGAATCTTGGTATGGAAATACAGCGATCCCTTCGTCATTAATTGAACAATGGGGGGATAATTCAGTTTAAGACTCTTGACAATTTGAAATAAGCGCATTCTCAGTTGAAAAAATGAGTTTTTGTCTTAAAGTTTCTATTAAGCTTCACAAACACCACCTATCCAGTTATTCTACATTACGTAACATATGAACGGAGTAACAGATTAAAGAGCTAAGGAATAATTATCACATTCACTGTGAGCAGCAGGCTATTTAATTTAACTCATACCAAATCTGATGAGCAAAAGTAGGCCAACGATTGAAAAAATCGTCACAATTATGATCAAAACCAATGAATAAGTCATCCAATTAACTTATTTTAGATGAATTTCCTATCGATTGAGTTTTATATAGACTTTAATTTGATCGTAAATTTGCTTGGCTGCTCCAGTCATAGAGATACTGAACATTGATTATTGATCTCATCATTAGCCTAATCATTTAAGAATGTTAAGGCCATACATGTTTTAGTGACCTAGAGAATCAGTACACATGGGAATTCAATTCAATTTCCATAGACATTGCAAATGAAATAAAACATGCGTACTTCACTCCGATTAATTTCCCCATCTATTTTTTTCACTAGAACAGCTATATTTCAAACTTTTTGACTCTCAGGTTACAGCGAATGAAAACTATTGATCAGATGTGCAAAACGAATATGGTGTTTTGTAGTTAAACTGTGCTAAAAAAGAGGTTGGTCCTACGCACTATACTGATGTTAGCTCTAAAAGACCTGAATAACATTATTTACATTTTTTTTTTTTTTTTTGGAATGAGTGTCTGTGTTGTGTTGATCAAGGTTTGACGCTGATCCAATAACCAGTGCATTTGCAAAAAAGAACAACAAAGAGTTTCAATTTCATAGACCAGTGAACATAAATAGAGCTAGCAAAAATGTAACATGCGCATGATAAAACTCCACCGATAAAAAGTATATGTTGTAAAGGACAGTTATTATTCCAAAGACGCAGGGAGAAAAGGCATTAGGAATTATCCAGCTGGAGGAAAGCTTGACAGATTAAAGAGGAAATGAATTTGGCTATCTTGTGCCTGTGATGTTGCAAAACAAACAAGAGAAATGGAACTGGAAAAGCAAACACACCATCAGACAGCGTGATGGCCAAGGCACAACAAAGTTAGATAAGCCTGCATTGCAGATAGACATCAGATCGACATACATTTGAACAAATTCAGAAGCAAAAAGGTTATCGGTTAGACGCATAAACAAACATAATGACAGACAGACAGAATCAGCAGGAAAAACAAGTAGACAAATAAACCAAGAGACAAATAGATGAGATAGACTGACTGACAGAAAAAGGGTAGGCAGACAAACGGACAGATGATATATAGGTACATACATATAGACTGACAGACAGATAGACAGACAGACAAATAGATAGAAAGATAGAAAGATAGATAGATAGATAGATAGATAGATAGATAGATAGATAGATAGATAGATAGATAGATAGATA